>OZ038382.1:108460357-108688816 GCA_964036045.1 Eutreptiella sp. 'Long Island Sound 2002' | reverse complement strand
AGAGAACAAAAGTGCCAAGATCGTGTAAAACAAGCAAAGAAACGAATTTTCATAGTATCCTCAAAGTGGTGAAATTTTTTATCAGAAAGTTATCTGAAATTGGCTCAGATATATGGACTCCATATGCACTCTTTTGGTGAGAATGACTTGCTCACGAATACAAGACAGGAAAATGACAAAATGTGTTTTGCCCAAGCTAGGGGTTGATACATGGTTGGCGCGTGATGTTGCCAGGTTGGAAACGAATTATGTAGCAGAAGTAGCCTGTCTTGAGGGGCACATATGGCACCCGAAAATGAAGCGAACCAACGCAAAGCTCCAAAATAGAAAACCGAACTTTCACAAAATAGAGAAGTCTTTTTCTATACAAGGGAACAATATCGCGCTTCCCAAGAGACTCAAAGATCACGGCGCGCGTGGAAGCAGAGCAGGCATGAAGCGAGTGGCTACTTTTGTAAAGAGGAAAAACCGCAGAGTAAGTGCCGTGAGCAAGAAGTGAAGGACAAGTGGGTGCATACAACGGTGGTGGTGGCACCAAAGGGAGCTGCCCACGCGGCCGGGACACTGAAGCAAAAGCTCATAGTTAGGCTCAGTAAGAAGAAGAAGGGATAAATGTTACATTCAACAAGTCCAGTAAATAGGTTAACGCTCCATTACAACTGTCAACATTTGTGCTCTTAGTGTGTCCTGGTGCTATGACTGCTCCTGAGCGGTTGGGGGTTGATTTTTGTCACGCAAAGTTGTGTGTGAACCAACATTGTGTATCAGTGGTGTTGACAAAAACTTGGAAATGTGGTCCTTCTTTTGGTGCAGCAAAAACCACTGCGCAAGGTTGTGTCTTAGGCTCTGGTGCTTGCGGCTGCGGTGTTTGGGACCGTGCCAAAGGCGTTGTTACCCAAAGATAATGGCCGGGATGTCTTCCCACGGGTATAGGTACATAGCAGAGGTATGTGTCTAGTTTTGTACTGTGTGGTGGTGTTTTGCTGTACCGCTGGGACCCGTGCACGGTTGCAGTGGGCCGGTGGTGCTGGCCACTTCTGTGCTTGACGAAGGACCATTGCCTCTGCTGCCTAGGAGGTGTTCCACAAAGTGGCCTTGGCAAGCCCCATGCCAACATTGGGCAGCCCTTGCCATAGCCATGCCTGACCTTGTCATGTCAACATCCAACGCAACGATCGCTCCAGATATGATTGCTAGCTTCGGCAGGTCATGGAACCGGACCCGAGGCTCAGTCTTAGGGGCCAGCACCTAGGAGAATAAGATCTGGTAGCGAAGCAGTGCTGTGCTAGAAGCAGTAAGTCACCGTGGTGCTCGCGAAGACGAGTCTTGCAGGCCTCTTGCAGCTCAGCAAGCAACTCGCCAACCGTAGAGAGTAAGTAACACAGGAGCTTTGTACGTTGGCAAGGGGCACATGTGTGCCATGCACACCAGGGAATGGTTCAATTTGGTCATTGCAGCCAGAGCGATGGCAACGACTCAAGGTGTGGCTAGACCAAAAAGTGGGCAGTGCATTTGCATTGGTGCGCACGCACCTGTAGGAGACGGCTATTTATGAACAGTGGGCGGCTGCCTTGGGGGCCCCCTCCGTGCAGTTAGCGCAGCCTGAAATGCTCCGGGCCCTACACATGCGACACCAAGTTCCTGCACCACGTCATTGAGGAGGCCATGAAGGTGTGGTACGCTCATGCCAAGGTGTGTTCCATGTTGTGCAAGGCCCGGCTGGGCAAAAACAGCACAATAGCACGGGTGTAGCAGAAGCCGCGCCTTAACAAGCAGGAACGAGAGTGAATCCCGCGGGAGCTCCTCTGCTCACAGCCGTCCCTTGGTGGATTCCCTCCAAGTCTCTCCATTTTGCCGCTTTCCGCCGATGTCCAAATGCTTAAACATAGCATCCATGCTATATTCATAGCTTTCCCCTTTACTGATACGAGTTTGTAGACCTCCCAGCCATTGGCTCCTGGTAAGAGCGCCTTCAGCACAACCTCACGCAACAAAGCTCCATGCACAACAGCCCCTGACACCACAGCCCCGCCGGTGGGCTGCAGTCTAAAGATCCCTGAAATGGTGGTATCTCGGAGCCCGCATCGTCGTGCAGATCGTCGAGTCGGCGGAGCACCTGCTTGACTCGGCCAGGCTAGGTGTGGTCCACGTGCACTCACGGCACGGGGGCTGCCATCCAGCCGGCCCTCTGCCCGCTGCGGCCAAGCACTAGTATGGAAACAGTCACTGAGCACTCCCCAGGCTTGCACATCGGCGGGGATACCTCGTCAATCATCCGTTGCAGTGTGCGGATGAGGTAGGTGCCCCGCGGATGGTGTATGTAATGCCAATGGGCAAGCACCGCGAGCCATCCTCCCTAAAAGGCATTGTTGTGCGCGCTTTTTAGGTTTGCGGACCTGGCAGCCCCTTGTTGCTTGGTTCTTTTGTGTGCCGTGGTTGTGGCCGGCGGCGTGCCTTTCTGGCGTGCCTCGTGGGCCCGTGCTGCGGCGCTGCCCCTCGAGCTGTCTGGTCGCTCTCCGCGCGCCAGTGGGCTCACCAGGCATGCACATCGGCGGAGATACCTCTTCAATCATCCGTTGCAGCGTGCGGATAAGGTAGGGGCACCACGGATGGTGGATGTAATGCCAAGGGTCAAGCACCTCGAGCCACCTTCCCAAAAATGCATTGTTGTGCGTGCTTTCCAGGTTTGCGGCAACGGGTGGCCCTTGTTGCTTGGCAACTTTGTGTGCCGTGGTTCTGCCCGGAGGCGTGCCTCTCTGGCGTGCTTCGTGGCCCCGTGTTGATGCGTCGCGCATCGTGCCGTCCGGTCGCTCTCCGTGCGCCAGTCGGCTTTCCGGACTCCGTGGTGCGTTGCCGTACTGAGAGCTGTGCTCTCCCTGTTTTACTTGGCGGCCGCGCGAGGCACGTGGCGCCCGGCCGAAAACTGGGCTCATGGTGCCTGCTGCTGGCCCGCGCCGCGGCGGGGGCGCTGGGCTCGTTCTGCGTAGTAACCCCAGGGGCCCCACTGTGGGGTTGTCCCTGGCGGGTCCCTTCAGCATTGGTCTCGGGCTGTGTGCGCTGCGGCAATTTGGCTTGTGTGGACCCCCGTACTCACACGTCTGGTTTCGCGTGCTGTCTCCCTTTCGACAGGGATGCCGGCCGGTGCACCAGGGCTGTTTCGTGTTGACGCGCACATTTTATTTCTGGTCAGGGAACGCAACGCCCATGTCCTGTGCATGCCTGCGGGTGCTTGCTCCTCTTGGCCGGGTCAGGCAGGCTGGCCTTCCAGGCGCGTTTTGGTTTTTACCTTTACTTTGGCTGTTCAGGTTGCTTTTTTTTTTTTGCTCAGCCCCCTTCGGGCTCGGGTTGCCCTGTTTTTGTCGTTTTTTTTTGCTTTCTTCTTCTTCTTCTTTTTTTGGCTTTTTGGTGTAGCTTTTCTCCATTTTTGTGCGCCCCTGGTGTGTCACGCTTTCTGTGGATTCCGGCCCTCGGTGCACTGCGCTTGGCGCCGTGTGGTTGCCCACGCCCCTCCAACCCCGCCCCCCCCCTTTTGTCTTTTTCGCTTTCTTGCTACTCGGCCCCCCAGTCTCCGGTTTTCTGTTGTTTCTGGCCCTGGATGCCCTGAGCCTTGGCGGCGTTGGTTTGCCCTGCCCCTCCCTCCCCATGCTTTTTTTTCCTCTTTGTGTCCCCTTTGTGCTTCCGTCTTTACTTGTCATTTGGTTCGCTGCCCCCCACCCCCTCTTGTTCTTTTTTCTTTCGCTTTGTTGCCTTTTGGGCAGCAGGTGTTGCTCGGTTTCCTTGGGTTCGGTACTGCGTGCCTTGCCCTTGGGCGCCCCTGTTTGGGCTTTCTTTCCCGTGTGCCGCATTTTGCCTGCTTGCCCCCCCCCCCTCCCCCCCCTCTGTTTTTTTTCTTTTCTTTTGTTGGACAGCCGGGCCCCCACGCCCGCACCCCCCGCACCCACGGCCAGTGAGAAGCGGGCCCCGGCCGCACGCCCGAAAGGACGAGAGGTCGGGGGTGGGAGAGCGCCCGTCCGCGGACGCCCCGCACCCAGGCAAGAGGCGCCCCCCCCGGGCGCCCTCGTGCGGCCCCCGCAGCGCGCAAAGCCAGCTCGCAAGAGCGCGCGCTGTGGGGTTGGGGACAGGTCCCCACGCCCGCTCCCCCCGCACCCACAGCCAGTGGGTATTGGGCCCCGGCCGCAGGCCCGAAAGGACGAGTGGTGGGGGGTGGGAAAGCGCCGGACCCCGAACGTCCCACACCCAGGCAAGAGGCGCCCCCCCCCGGGCACCCTCATGCCGCTCCCACAGCGCGCAAAGCCAGCTCGCTAGAGTGCGCACTGTGGGGTTCGTGACAGGTCCCCACGCCCGTACCCCCCGCACCGACAGCCAGTGGGTAGTGGGCCCCGGCCGCACGCCCGAAAGGACGAGTGGTCGGGGGTGGGAGAGCCCCCGACCCTGGACGCCCCGCACCAAGGCAAGAGGTCCCCGCCCCTGGGCGCCCTCGTGCCGACCCGGCAGCGCGCCAAGTCAGCACGCAGGAGCGTGCACTTTGGGGGTGGTGACGGGTCCCCACGCCAGCACCCCCCGCACCCGAAGCCAGTGGGTAGTGCGCCCCGGCCGCACGCCCCAAAGGACGGGCGGTTGGGGGTGGGAGAGCGCCCGACGCCGGACGCCCAAGCAAGAGGCGCCCCCCCCGGGCACCCTCATGCCGCCCCCACAGCGCGCAAAGTCAGCTCCCGAGAGCGCGCGCTGTGGGGTTGTTGACGGGTCCCCACGCCAGCACCCCCCGCACCCACAGCCAGTGGGTAGTGGGCCCCGGCGGCACGCCCGAAAGGACGAGCGGTCGGGGGTGGGAGAGCGCCCGACCCTGGACGCCCAGGCAAGAGGCGCCCCCCCCGGGCACCCTCATGCCGCCCAGACAGCGCGCAAAGCAAGCTCGCAAGAGCGCGTGCGGTGAGGTTGGTGATGGGTCCCCACGCCCGCAGTCACCCGCACCCACAGCCAGTGGGTAGTGGGCCCGGGCCGCACGCCCGACAGCAAGAGTCGTCGGGGGTGGGAGAGCGCCCGACGCCGGGCGTCCGAGACACCCAGGCATGAGGCGCCCCCCCCAGGCTCTCGTGCCGCCCCCACAGCGCGGAAACCCAGCTCGCAAGAGCGCGCGCTGTGGGGTTGGTGACGGGTCCCCACGCCCGCATCCCCCGCACCCACAGCCACCGGGTAGTGGGCCCCGGCCGCACGCCCGAAAGGACGAGTGGTGGGGGGTGGGAGAGCGCCCGACCCTGGACGCCCCACACGCAGCCAACAGGCGCCCCCCCCGGGCACCCTCATGCGGCCCCCACAATGCGAAAAGCCAGCTGGCAAGAGCGCGCGCTGTGGGGTTGGTGACGGGTCCCCATGCCCACACCCCGCGCGCCCACAGCCAGTGGGTAGTGGGCCCCGACCGCACGCCCCAAAGGACGGGCGGTCGGGGGTGTGAGAGCGCCCCATCCCGGACGCCCCACACCCAGGCAAGAGGCGCCCCCCCCCGGCCGCCCTCGTGCTGCCCCAACAGTGCGCCAAGCCAGCACGCAGGAGCGCGCTCTGTCGGGTTGGTGACGGGTCCCCACGCCCGAACCCCCCGGACCCACAGCAAGTGGGTAGTGGGCCCCGGCCGCACGCCCCAAAGGACGGGCAGTTGGGGGCGGGAGAGCGCCGGACCCCGGACGCCCCACACCTAGGCAAGAGGCGCCCTTCCCGGGGCGCCCTTGTGCCGCCCCCACAGCGCGCAAAGCCAGCTCGCAAGAGCGCGCGCTGTGGGGTTGGTGATGGGTCCCCACGCCCGCATCCCCCGCACCCACAGCCAGCGGGTAGTGGGCCCCGGCCGCATGCATCGAAGAACGGGCGGCCGAAGGGGGAGAGCGCCCATTCCCGGACGCCCAGGCAAGAGGCGCCCCCCCCCGGGCACCCTCATGCTGCCCCCACAGTGCGCAAAGCTAGCTCACAAGAGCGCGCGCGGTGGGGTTGCTGACGGGTCCCCACGCCCGCACCTGCCGCACCCACAGCCAGTGGGTAGTGGGCCCCGGCCGCAGGCCCGAAAGGAGGAGTGGTTGGGGGTGGGAGAGCGCCAGACCCCGGACGCCCCACACCTAGGCAAGAGGCGCCCCTCCCGGGGCGCCCTCGTGCCGTCCCCACAGCGCGCAAAGCAAGCTCGCAAGAGCGCGCGCGTTGGGGTCGGTGCCGGGTCCCCAGGCCCGCACCCGCCCCACGGGGAGCGCGCAGCCCCAAGCCAGGTAGCAGTAAACGGGACCAGGCCGCACCCCCCCAAAAGCAGGCCAAACGGAGCACGGGACCCAGGCAGGACACGCGGAGGGGAACTGACCGCGTGGAACGGCCCTACCATCGGGGGCGTGGACGCCGCGAGAGCGCGAGCGCACACACACACAAAGGACACGCGGGGTAAACCAGAAGGGCAACCGGACCGAGCCCGCGGAACGCACAGACCGCATGGAATGGCGTACCAGCGAGCGAGGATAGGGGACACCCCAACGGGACGGCCCGCCACACACAGCGCAGGAAACGCGGGGCGGCAAGGGGGAAACGGGGACGACACAATACCCGGCACCGGCCCCAACCCCCCCCGAATTGCCCGCGAGCGCCGCTCACACACGCCCAGGGCACTGCACCCGCCAAGGCAGTAGTGGCGCACTGCGCCACGCACCAGCTGCACGGCTAGGCAGCCTCCACGCCAGCCCACGGGGGTCCCACTGGCGACAAGCCAGTAGCACGGGCTCGGCGGCGCCGGCACCCCGGGCGACCACGCATACGGGCAGCGACGCGGTGGCTAAGCGCCCGCAGCTACGGCTGCTGAGCGACACACTGACCTGGGAGTGGCGAAATGGGGAAGCCGGGGAGCGACGGGGCTCCGAGCGCTGTGAACCCAGGGGAACCCGCCACCAGGCAGGACGTGCGTCATGAAGGGCCCCGCACTGAGACCCGGTGGGGAGGATATCACCTGGCCCAACCAGGTGGACCCCCGGGGCCGAAAGGCGTCTAGTACCCGCAAAAGAAAACCTCAAACCTCAAACCCTTTTGTTGTTTTTTTTCTCCCGCCTCCTCCCGCTCTGCCGTTGTGTGCGCTGGCCTCGGGTGCCCTCTGCTATGGTGGGCCGTTTCCTCGCTGCTGTCCCCCCCCCCTCCTTTCTGTTTTTCACTCTGACGTCCGCTTTTGCCTTTCCTGGTTGCCCCCCCCCCCCGGGATGTGGCCTTGTGGGGTTCTGCCCCCGGATGCTCTTGGCCTTCGCCCCACCGTTGGTTCTTTCCTTGGTGCCTACCTTCCACCAGCCTCGAGTTCGGGCCTTTTATGGTCCTGGCCCCGGCTGCTCTGGCCCTTGACGCTGTGGCGGTCTTTTCCGTGCTGCGCTTCCCTCCCAGGCGGGCTCCAGCTTTGTGTCGTCCCGCCCTAGTTTCCCTGGGCCTCGGCTCTGTGGTGGGCTGTCCTTTTATCCCTGCTTCCCCTGCAGCACGGACTGTTGCCGATGGTGCTGTGCGCTGTTCCGTGTCCTGTGGTATTGTGCTGTCTTTTCTTGTGCGTTTTGTCCGGTGTTGCCGTGCGCTTGGTTTGCAAGCTTGCTTGGTGCTGTGTGGAGCTGTTGCGCCGCGTTGTTAGGTGCTGTGCTGTGCTGTGCTTTGCTGGCGTGTTCGCTTCTTGCTGTTGGGCGTGCTACTGCGCACTTGTTTTGCTGTTTGCGTTCTTTCCTGTTGTCTTGCGTTGTCGTGTGGTCTGCTGTTTTCTTTTGTGTTGTGCTTCCCCGTGTCATGGTGTGCCATGCCGTTTGGAGCGGCGCTGTGCCGTGTTATGTTGTGCTGTTTGGGTGCGTCGGTAGTGGTGTGCCCCTCCTCCCCAAAATGTTGCTCCTGGTGTTGTTCTTTGTCCTGAGTCCTGCTGCATTGTACTGCGGTGCGGTGTGAGCTAATTTGCGTTGCGTAGGGTGCTCTGCTGTGCTGTGCTGTGCTGGTGTACTGGGGCCCTGCTGTGTGGTGTGTTGTCTAGCTGGGTTGTTTGTTTGGTTGCTGGCTGTCGTGTTTTGGCGTTTGCTGCTCTGTTCCTGTTGGTGCGATGCGTTGCTCTGGTGCTCCGTGCTGTTTGGTGCTGTGCTGCGTCAGGTGGCTGTTCATTGTGTGTGGTGCTTCAGTGGTCCGGGCTGGCGTGTTTGCGTGTTGCTGCCCGCTATGGTATTGTGTCGCGTCTTGGGGTGCGGTTTGTGCTCCCTCGCGCCGGTGGGTGGTGTGGTATTTTCTTCGGTGTTGTGTGCTACTGTGGTACGCCGTGCCGTTTGATGTGGCGCTGTGGCATGCTGTGTTGTGCCGTTTGCCTTGTGCGGCCCTGTTCTGTGCTACCCCTTTCATCCCTGCTGCCGCGCTTGGTGTCCTGCTGAGTCCGGCGTCTTGTCAGGTTGTGCCGTGTTCTGCTCTGTGTGTGCTGCTGTGTCACGCTGTGGTGCTGTGCGGGCGTCGTGTCGTCCGGTGCGGTGCTGCTCTGACCTGCTGGTGGTTCCTCGTGCTTTAACGCGCTGTTGCGGGCTGTGGTGGTCCCTCTTGTGTTGTATGGTGCAGCAGTGGGTTGCGCTGTTTGGTGCGGCACTGTACGGTGTTGCTCTGTGCTGTGCTGTGTTGTGTTGTGTCCTTCATCCTGTCGTGTTGTGCTTCGGCGTTCTGCGTTTGTGTCCCTGTCTGGCTGCGTGACCGGCTGTTCTGTTGCTTGGCGTGGTGTGCTGTGTGACCCTGCCCTCCCTTGGTCGGTTGTTGGTGTCCTGCTGTGCTGTCCTGTGCTGCCGGCCGTTTGTGCTGTGTGTTGTCCGGTTGTGACGTGCTGTGCTGTCTGTGTGCTGTGCTGCCCCTTCCCACCCTGCAAGCATGCAATAAAACCACACTGTGACATTTATCAATTATTTAAACCCCTGTGTTACCGCGGGCCCGCCTCCGTGTCGGTCGTACACGTCGTAGATGTAACTGTTGTTGTTGTTTATCACCTTGTTGCTGATCCCGGTGTCAGAGTGCACCCGTTCCAACACCTTGTAGTTCTACAGCCACCAGGTCCTCACCGACTGCGTTTCGACGCCCTCTTTGGCCTCCTTGGGAGGGTTACAGCCTTGGTAGTCTTCCCCTTGCAAACGGTCTTTCCGCCCTTGGCTCCTTCTTCTTCCTATTCTTCAGTTCTTGGACTTGGGTCTTGAATCTTTACCTGCTCCTGCCTGCAGAGAAGGGGGACAAAAGCGGCGAGGGAGGGGCAGCAACGGCAAGAGGACGTACATGGGGAATAAGCGAATGCGAGAGGCAGCAATGAGGACTTCCTGTGGGGGGCCTGTCCGCGGGATACGCTGTGGCGGACACACAAGCAAGCAGGTAGGCAAGGCATTGTGCTCACAGGGGCATCCTCATAGAAAAAAGCGTTCTAGGATCCTTGCCATGTATGTACACAAACACATCAGGGTATGTACACAGGTAGGTTAAGCCATGGACTAGAGTAAGGGCGCCTCAAGGCAATGGACACTCAGTCCCCAACCATATCCCAACCCCAGGTTCCAGCTCCTCTTCGGCGCGCAGGTAGGGGGTTCAAACACAACCAACGGAGCTGCGCAGAATTGACCCCAGAACCATGCCAAGGGAGGGAGATCCCGACCAGACACGGGCGGCTTCTGAGAAGCCAACAAGCCCCCGGGCCAAGCAACAGTCACTCTCCATGCTCCTCTAATGGCACCTCCCAGCTCCCCTCTGAGCTGGAGATATAGCCCCGCCAATATCCCCTAGGAGTTGCGGGCTGAAAATGGGCTGTTTCAGCCCATCCTGACTTTGGCTCAAAAAATCCAAAATTGTCCCCTCGGCCGGGCCGTAGGAGGGCAGGGTGGAAGCAACGAACCCAGTGCTCTCAGAGTACAATGTATCTAAAGGCCCTATGCAACTTAGTTCCACCAGGTTTTCTGGCCTTTTTGCGCCACGGGGTCGCCACGTTTGGTCAGGATGTCAAAATTGCCAAATTGGCCGTCTTGGGCGGCAGGCCAGAGTTGGCTTTCACGGCGATCTCATCGAGCCAAGCCTCGTATCAGGGGCCTTGATATCTTCTCTTCCCCCCTGTATCGGGGTTTGGCTTGCTGTCACATTGGCTGCTTACTGTTCCCCGAGGAGATGGTCACGCGACGGGGCAGAAAACAGCAAGAAATGCGACATTGGGCAGTGTCGCACGCACCGTAAGTTGCATAACTCCGGCTAGGCCGCGGAGGCAAATACAAAAACCTAGGCCGATGGACCCTTGGTAATATGCTACAAGAATCGCCTTTGTCTTCTGGCTATCTTGCCTACGCCATTGAGATATGGTGTCCCAAACGTGGCCTTAAGTGGCAAAACCAGCGAAATTTGGCCGAAAGGGCCCACACTCACAATCCCATATCTCCATGCCCATGGCGCGCAACAATCTAACCAACAATGCTATCGATTCATGGGACTGAGGTCCCAATACATGCCCCATGTCAACCCTCATGGTCACCTCTAGCCAGTTTCCCCCTTAGCAGAAATGTGGCACAGGAAAAACGGCAACCAGCAACATACCCCATATTGGGTTATACATGGATCTCCCATTCCAAGGCGAGGATACATGGGGACATAGACTATTCGAGGCGGGTTCTTGTACCCTTTCCAAACCGCCCTTAAACTTGGACATCATGCGCACATAATTTCGGGGCTGAAATGAGGGAGAGATTGAGTTTGGGGCCACTGTGGCCCAAAAGAGGGTTGTCCCAAAAGTGATGACTCCAAAAATGGTATCTCCGGTTCCCATGGGAGATGGACTTTAGGCCTTTGCATCGAAGCAACCCAAAGCCTTGAGTCCCTTTATCAACAGTGGTTCGGGTCCGAAGCACAAGAAAACGGTTGGCTTTGAGAAGGAGCCTTTGCGTCATGGCCATTTTTGCCAATTTTTAGAGAAGCAGTCGTCCTTTCAAACGACCATGTTTTCGTACGCATTCAATTGCGTGGAGCCATTGTTGTGTTAGATGCAAAATCAAGAATGACCTCGGGCTTTTCCTCTTCTGAGCATTGTGTTAAGTCATTTACGTTCATGCTCACAAGTGCACGAAGTTAGTGTTTGCAGACGATAAAAACTTGAGTTTTTCGCACCAATATGTGCCCCAAAACACCCTTGTACAGCCCTTCTCCAAAGGAAGCGATATGCCCATGTGAAAGGGGTATGAAAGGAAGGCAAAGAAGGGAGATGTGGAATCGCCAACAAACTCATGGTCTATAGTAACAATGAGTTCGGTCACCTGACGGAAAAGCTTGATATTTGATTTTCCTAAGGACGCGACGGCGACAAAATCTGGTGAGCACACCAGATAAAAGTACGTGAAGTACCCTACAGATCGTGCGCTTAACTTCCTTTCCAACCCCAAAGGTACAGTAGAAAAAGTCAAAACAAAACCCGCCGCGGAAAGCTGGCGCCGAAACGCACGCAGGCAAACTCACGGCGGCGAGAAATCGGGTCAGAACAATGGATTTTAATCGATTCCAGATCGATGTAATCGATTAGGAAGGTTTGGGACAGGATCAGTCCCATGCCGGTTCCCAAGGCTCTGGAGAAATCATGTTCCCACAAGCAGGACGGGGAATCGCTGTATGTGATGGGGAAGGTTAGACATTCACCCTTTGGGCCTTTGGGTCATGGGTACCACTTCACCCCCCTCCTTACAGCAAACCATCGGGGGGGCTTGATCACACTCAAGCATGGCAGCGGGTACCCAGGACAACCGAACGGGGGGGGGGGTCTCCCTGCTCAGGCACATCTCGGGTCAGGACCTCCACATGAGTCCTGAATCCCGCACAAATGGTAAAAGCTCTTCAAAACTGATGAAAATCCCCAAAATCAATAAGTAAGACCTGTAAATGCATGTCACTGATCGTAAAGTAAGAACTATCAAGTTCCAGTTCCTGGCACCGATTGTTTGGCTTCCAAAGGACCCGTTACCCCATACCAGGCGCACCGGATGCCGGCTGCGATGGTCACCGCCACAGGGGCAGTGGCATAAACGGCCAACCTAAGCGTCACGCGACGGCCGAGGTGGTCCCACAGGTCGAGAGCGACCACAGAGATCTCTCAGGACTCCCAAGGGCGCAGACTGGGGGGGCGTCCCCACGGGTCCTTCCAAGGGCGCACCATGTCCATATCCACGACACGAGTCCTGAGTGGTAAAGCCACACGAGCTCCTCCATAAGGGATCGGGCATCAAGGCCGTATTCTCCCTCGCCCCATTACCACAAAGGCCATGCATGGGGGAGTCCCCATGCAGTCTGGGCAGAGGCGTTAACTCCTCAAACCACCAGTTTCCCAGGCAGACTGACCGAGGTCAGGACACTGAAGGTCACCACCCGACTGCGGAGGCAAGTTGGTAGGCTCACACTGGGACTGACAATGGCGGACCGCTGGGAGTTCGCTTCAGGCAACTGGGCTTGCAGCCTGGCGCCTTCTGAATGTCAGCCACAAGCACAATCACGAACACACGGTATCACAGGCACAATCTGTATTTAGGTACTGGTCCACAGTGGACCATATGTAAAAAAATGTACATTGCGAATATGGTTGCCTTGGTATCTTGGTTTGTCTCCCCGATAGGGACAATCTGTACCTCTGTAGCGTTCCAACAGACCGTGTAGACATGTACATGGCGAAACTCAGTATGACGCAGAGTTTCTGAGGTAGCTGGTGAATGGAATAAGGACAACAGCAATGGATGACACACATCCTCGAAAACAGCGTAATAACACAGGCATATAGGTCAATAGGCATGTGAGCACGCTCCGGAAGGAGCACCAAACCATGCCCTGGTCAGGATGAGGCGCAAGCAGGGGGATAAGGGGAAACAAATGTCCTAAGGTAAGCAACTCACACACACTCACTCACGGTGTTGGATCCCTGAAGTAGCCATGGGACCAGACCACACGCACATTCGCAGTGTCGATAGCGGCGACACCCGTTGCGCAACGTCGTATGGGCTTCAACGCCCCCAGAGGTCAGAAAAAAGAAAGGGGTCAATCGTTCTCATGCAGAACTACCCTTTCGTCTCAAAGCAGATACAAGCAGTAAGTAACAAAGAAATTGTAAACTCAACCAAGCGTTGTCCAACGGCTTCTATTCAAACACAACACATGAAAAATCAAACGACAATACTATCTCTGGGCATGCGGTGGAGCAAAGCATGCATAACGCATGCGATGCTCCACATATGTGCACACATATTCATCATATCAAAGACATGCACAGGGGCGGCCCAGGAATGGCACATTGAACCAAAGTGCAACATACAGCATGCCCCCATTATGGTTCAGTGTTCTCCATGGGTGGCATCCTACTCCACAACCAAAATGATACGGCTCTGATCAATTGCACTGCCACGGCTAACGGTAGCTTAGCGACCACACCTTCCGCTGCCACCAGCGCCAGGGCCGCCCTCTCTGGGACCACCAACACCAAACGGACCACCATTCACAGAGGAATGCAAGCTCTGCCGCATGATGTACAAGGTCATGGCGGGGGCGTTGCTTACCTGGCGGTTGATACAAGCGCTCAAGGTGTGCACATCGTGAACGAGAGTGAGGTCCAGTGAGGGAGGCGACCCACTGAACTGGAGATGCACACTGGCATTCCCTTCCTCATGGGCGTCAGCATTGATATCAACATAACCACCGCAAGCAAATCTGTAGCGCGTGACCATGTTTGGTTGTCAATGAACTACTGCACAACGTGTAGGGGTGGTCATAGGCACACAATACCACAAAACAATACCATTCTGTCATGCGCTATCCTCCGCATGTGGGCGTTTCAAAATGAATTGGGACCAAATAAAATTTGACTCCTCCAATCCTAGTGCGTGCATCCCCCTAAGCGGGTTTCCCAATTGAGGAGGCTGGGCGCTAATTAAGGTCGTAAGTGCGTCAAATGCTTGTGTTTGTGCGGAAGACAGCAATTTCCTGGCACCTTGCCTCAAACAACATTAGTCCACACATCGTTTCGGAGGTTCAACTCGGTGCCTTGTTCTGCCGCACCGCGTGCGCCGCTGTCACGATGCAGTGTGTGCTGCAAAATGCATGAACCAGTGAAAGTACCACATTTTCACCAAAAAAAACATGTTTCTATGTAGCTCAATGGGTACTCTCTCTGCTTCCTGCGGTAAAAAGTAGTTAAGGCACCACCTTTTAGCAAAGGAAGTGGTGAAAGGCGATGAAAGGTGGTGAAAAGAAGTAGTGTTTGAACTGAGCACCTAGAGCTTGTTTAGGTGACCCTGGGCTCTCCTCTACGTTCTTTAACAGAATGGATGGGATCCTTAAGCTTGGTTGCTCAATGAGGCGCTTTGGGAACGGACTTGTTTTTGGGGTGAAAACCAGTATAATACTGCGAGCCTCATTAGGGTCTGGAACAAAAGTGCGCTTCCTGTCCACCCTTTGCTTCAGGTGAGCCAGATAGCGATTCCTGCAGAAAGTCCTTAGCAAAGATGCACCTATCACACACACTTATAAAGAAATAATTGCTCTCGTTGACCACTTTGGTAACCATCAAAACGTCATGGACTGAGGTGGCCAAGGACAATAATTACAACAGGCATTGCATGCGGCTTGCACAACAACCCACGCCCTGGAGGGGAAAACACATCGTGCTGCCTCCCTCCAGGCCAGGGTAGCTTAGTGGCTCCCTGTTTGCTTGTCTCTTACACAGGTGGGCAACTAGGGCCCGTCCAATGTTCATCCTCGAGTCGGAATAGCGTTCGGGTGGAGAGGGGTTCATGTCTACACATGTCTCCTTGGAGTGCTGGTGCCCCTGTAGTTTCTGTAGGACTTGTAGTGTGTTTTCGACTGTCCCGTCAGTTTTCTTGAAGTCTTATCACGGCTTTTACCGGGCAGTGGCAGTGGTAGTCTAGGTTTTGGCCGCTATGCAAACAGGCATTTTCATACCTCATGGCGTTTGCCCACCCCTCCCCTCTGGTAGGCAGTAGGGAAAACAAAAGGATACTACAGGATCTCTACTAGACTCTTCAGAGCTTCAAGATCCTAGACCACTACGATATTTGCTTATATTTGGCTTATATTCAAAGCCTATAGCTTACTGCTAGAGTCTACTGCTCTTAGGTAAACTGCAGAGAGCAGAGATCTAGGATACATTAGTATCCCTACATGAATAATCACATTCCACATGCTTATACTGTGATTTAATCATGTGTTATGACATTTTAGAAGGTTCTAATGTATTAGAAGCTATTTTGAAGCTATTTGGAAGCTTCAGATGGCCTGTTGCGACTGCTGCTGTCTTTTGTCGCCGACAGTGATTTACGTAATGTTGACAAGGTCGGTGACAAGATAGACTTCTCAGAAAGTTGGGGAAATATAGGTTTTATTGCCTTTTGAATGAAAATTTTTTGTTACATTAATTTACTTGTTATTTAGGCATGTGAACCCGTATTACTGGACCACCCAGCTCGTCCAGCTCAATGATCGTTCACGACTTGATCCTTCTGCTGTTACCTGTCCTTTGTCTATGCCAATAAGATCAATCGCAATGGGGAATATCCAAAAGAATTTGATTTTGAAGTGCAAGACACGGAAAATGGTTTAATATGCACCCAAAGGACCGAGGTCCAAGCATATTATGACAGTCCAGTAATCTGACTTCAAGCAAGAAGAGAACGACGAGGAGGACTCGCAGAAGCTGGCCCAGCGTACGCTGTTGAAGGAAAGTCAGTTCCTTGCTTGAATATATTGAAAAGGTGAGGAAACATTGTGAACTTGAAGGTGTACTCCTATGTACCTCCAAAGAAGCTTCAAATTACCTTGAAAACTGGAAGAGCGTAGCATGAAGCAACCCTTACGCAACTACGACGATGGCAGAGGCTGCAGAGGACTTCAAAAAGGCGTCGAATGGGTTTTTTCATTGATTTTGGTGAAGATTTTGAAGTATTTTAAGTTAAAAGCAAGTTTCAAGAACTTGGTGAACTTCTACAACACAAGGCGACTTAGCAAAGCTTCAGCGCCGACGACGACCACTTCTGCGACAACGACCTGCTTCAAGAGCGTTGCGAGCAAGCTTTCAGAGGAGCGCTTGAGGCGCTTTGAGGCCTAGCGCCTTTGCTTGTGTTGCTTTTGTTTGCTCAACTTCGCATGCTTGTTGAGGTGACTTATCAAGGATTTTTTTCTCCTTGCTTACGGTCCTACAAGTGACCCTATGTCAAGGGAAGGAAACAGATGGACGGGTCGTGACTATAAATCGCCACCCCAGTCGGCAGTTGACCCTCTTTGGAGTCCAAAGCTTTGATTTTCCTTACGATTTCTTCCATTTCTGGGATCCATCAAAGGGTGAAAAATGTCCAGAACGGCCTACACAAAAGCGCTCATATGTTCGCACCACTGACTCAAATTGTGCCAATCAAAGCGCCATTGTAAAGTACAGAGCGCTAGCTTCAAAATACAATTTTCACTTAGCTTTTACTCAAAACTGGCGAATTTCTGCATTTTTATAAGATTTCCCATGAATCACGTTTTTTCTCAACGCTCAAAAACACCCAAAAATGGCATCTGGTGTTTTACGCATATCTTGGCGCCACTGCGCTGAAAATATCTGAACCAAGTATTTTTCGAAAGTAGACAGTGGCCAGCTTTTTTTTTTCAGGAATTGTATAATGTATTTTCCCGGAATCAATTTTCTTGTTATTTTTTGCATCTTCCACAACTTCATGCATGAACCATACCTGAAAAATGCCTGAATAGTTCCTTTTGAGCATCTTTCATATCCCCTAGAGAACAAAAGTTAGAGGATTGATACTACGTTTTCGTACAAGACTGAGGTGCGTGCTCTTGAACCCTGAGTGGTTTTTTTTTCAGCAAATAAGAATGGCTATGGTAAAAATGCAACAGATTACCACACAAACCACTTGCTGAAAAATCGTGTAAAATGACGTTGGAGTTTGAATCATTTCTCTTGGACCGTGGTGAGTTCGAACCTGAATCAAGGTGTTTTACAAACGGTGGAGCATAGAGTTGTGAAAATATGTTTACGTTGAATTTCCGTGGCGGAAAATGAATGTTTCCCATGGGGGTCAACTTGGTACATGAAAGCATTTTTTCAACTTTCAGGGTCATGATGCTACACGTTTGGGACCTTTCTCAGAGCCTATGGTGAGCTTAAAAGTTACCAAAGCTGTTTTGGAAAGGTGATGGTGTCTAGCCCGCAGATATCCAATGGTTGGATTTCCTTGAAAACCATATTGCAGTGAAAAATGTTTGATTTCCTGATGCTTTTTTGATGGGTTCTTGAGCATGTGTCAGAACTGGGATTCATGTGTCTTTCCCCAACTTCTATTCCCCTGAGCCTATGATGAGTTCAATCAACATCAAAGATGTTTCAGAGACCTAAGGACACACCCTACGCGGTGCACACAATGATGGCCTGACATCTCAGCAACGTAGTGCAAAAAAATGGTGCAAAAGGTGGGCTGTTTCAGTGAAAAAAAGGTTTTGGACATCATATTTTGGTAGACCGTTTGCGAATCTTTGGTCTTCTAACCTAGATTTATTGTATGATATTGCAGTTTGTGCTTGTTTGCTCCAGTTTTCATTGATTCGGACTGGGCTTAGCCTAGGTGGAGAGGTAGATACCTTAGAAGTACTTTAGACACACAATGAATAGTGGAACATTTTCTTGTCTGTTCCGGCCACGAAACACACTTTGCCACAACCATTAACAGACCGCTTGCGACTGCCACACTCACCATCTTATCCGCTCGGAGATTCCTCCGAACCTAGGGCCCTGATTACAGGGTACCCCATTGTGGGTAGGGCCCACGAGCGACAATCTGCCAGTAGCCGCGCAGACGGATTTTGGGCCATGCGGTGAAAGGCGAGGCATTGAGGACGAGGGTGGAGAAAGACGGGTGTGAGCTGAAGGCGGAAAGAAGACTCAATGCAGGAACACCCAAGTGAAACATTAAAAGACCGCACTCCGCCAAACCATGGGCATTGACCTCTCTCGTCGTCCTTGTGACCATCCTCCGATGACAGAGGTTGGTGACGGTATATGGCCGCGGAAGAAGCTTGCAAAACTTACCTATTATTACCTACTTTAGCTAGCTAGCTAGCTAACTAGCTAGTTTCGGATGTTCATTGTTTCACCTGAGCCGGCATGGTTCAATGTAGTTCTGAGCACGGTCCGTGCTCTCTCATGGGTTGCCGAGACTCTGCATAGACTACATGACTTCTGGTCACGGTCCTCCACTCATGCGTGTGCTGGGACCCTTTCCGGAAGCCTGAACTGTCAAGGCATTACATTAGAGCACAATAGCATTTGAGCTAGGAAGTGATTTGTCCTCATTTCACTCTACCATGCATCTCATCTTTCATTGCATGGCCGTCAAGGCAAGCGTTTAACTAGTGACGTTTTCTACTCTCCATTCGGATTGCATTTCATTCATTTCCTTCCGTGAGCCATTCATTCATTGCATTTCACCTTGCAAATCTTACATTTCTTACTTATTACATTACTTCCTCATTGCAAGCGCTTGCACGTAACGCTCAACATGCAATAGGGTCCGTAATTGATCTGCCCTACATAGTTCTCTGAGCACCTCTGCTCAAAAGACCCCAAGTTTTGAATCGCAGCGACGAACAATTGATTCGTATCGACTCAACTTTTGTTGATTAACTGCAAGTTGTGAGGAATGAATCTTTTTCCATACCTAGCGATCATTGACCTAGGTCATTTGGTCTAAAGAGCCAGTTTATCCTCAAGATTACTACCGAACCACTGCGGGTACGTCCCGCTTCGTTAACGTTTGCTAGACCGCCTGGTACAGACTCAACTACCGGGTTGGGGAGTGCTCCATTGAGTGACCGCAGTCCACATAATCACATTCTCTATCCCCCCGATCGAACCATCGGATGTATGACAGACCTGATTGGATTTTTCACACATTCCCTCCCTCATCACACTACACATACAACACGCACACAATCACATACCATGACTCATTTGTTTTTCCATTTATTTGTTTGGATATAACACTCTGAGGAATTGCTGTAGTACCACGTCCATGAAACTTTTGCCTACGAGCCAATTTCTAAGCCATTTCCTTCTCGTAGATAGTCAGTGTCCGCTTACAAGAGCCGGCATTGGTCTCTCCCCGGCACATCTTTGTTTTGTACCACAAGTGAACAGGTTTAAGCTTGGTCACTTAGCCTGTGACTTGGCTAATGCATTCCGCGGTGTGTTAGTAAAGAGTCCTATGCCAGTAGCCACGGAGACCAGCAGTGCACTACGGTAGGCTCATCGAAAGGATCATCGAAAGGTATGGAATGCCTACAGTTATGGGCTTCTACCCTCGCGCGGGTAGATAAGTACTTTCCCTGCAGTGGGATAGACCCCTTGTATTGCGGTAGAGATAGATGACGGAGTTAAGCTGCAAGAGGATAGCCTGAATCCTGGAATTCACTTGAGCGGAATTCACTTTCCATGTAGGAAGACAGGCCCCCGCAGGGATGGAGTTGTAGAACCATTTGTTCGGCAAGGGGCTGGCCATAATTGGTCTTCCGGTAAGGTACAAAAAACACTTTACTTACGATAGCATTTTTCGGAGATTGACTACTTTTACTTGTCTGAGACAACCTACCAATGACCCATCTCGCGTATGAGGCAGTTGCGACCCTCCAGTTATGTAGGATATCCGTTGGCTCGCACTAGAGCTGAACCGCTTTTCACGGAAAGATCCGACCTTTCCCAACTTTAGTCAGCTAACACTTACCTACTTTGTTTCTAACCAACCCCAGGGGACTAACCCAGCCGTACTCGTAAACTCAACCCCTACATTCACACATACAATTCATCAGTTTTTGTCATATTTAGCTCTTGCCACAATCCATAGATCTTCTTTCCCTGAATTTACATTTCGAACACACCTCTACATTTTCACCACTTCGTCCAAATGATTTGCATTGGTGATCTCGGTCATTTAGGACATTTCTACACCAATCAGAATTTCTACTAGCTGCATATCTCATTACATTCCTGTCGGCTACGTCCTACTGAGGAACATGATTCATATGCTCTGCATCTCAGGCCTGGAGCATATCGCCGTGATCGAATACTGATTCTTTTGTACATGATCTATCATAGTCGGCAACTGACGTTTCAACTTTGTTTTAGTGATAGCCAGAAAGTATGAGTAAAAGTTTGGTGATGATGAACTTATCGTTCAACCTTTTTTGGGTTGAAGTAATAGTATAAATCCCCTGCAAGATCAATCCTTACAGCCGGGATAAGAAAGAACAGATCCGGGTCAGAGGAGGTTCGTGACGTTTCTCACCGCTGAACTAATCAACAGCTTTTCATAACTAATGCTGCCTCGCTTTCTCTGTACATGTAATGCAGGCCAAGAAACCCATTGCATCAAATAGGTACCACAAAGCATCCATTGTATTAGGTTGCCACATGTAATGGGTCCATTGAGTAAGGTGGTATATCCTCTCTTTGGATGAACGAAGACAAGTCATGTCAATACACAGCTTGGGCAGAGCTCAAACTTCCAGTCTAACCGCCCGTGTTGCATTTCATTCTCAATTGTTATCGATTTTCCGTGTAGCGCATTGTAATTTATACCTCTACATCCGGGTGTATTACCCTTACCCTCAATTTTTGCCTGAAGATTTAGGTTATTATTGTTCATACTTTGTATGCTAGGTTTTTGCTTAGTGCTTATCATGTTTCATTTTGAGCCCAACCATACGTACTCAAGACATAGGAACTTTACCCTCTGAGGTGCAGATGTATCTTTACCTCTACGAAGGGGGTATTAAGACACTACAATAAACACTCAGAACATTCAATATGAGCGTTTCTTATGCCCATACCCCTCCTGATGTTAGATTATCAGCTTGTCATGAACATTCCTAGAGAATGTGCATGAAGCTCAGGAAGGGGGTCTAATAAGTTGGGGCATTTGGGCCTCTGAGAAGGTTTCTACAGGATCTCTACTAGACCCCTCAGAGCTACAAGATCCTAGAACACTAGGATATTTGCTCTCATTTGGCTTATATTCCAAGCCTATTGCTTACTGCTAGAGTCTACTGCTCTTAGGTACACTGCAGAGAGCAGAGATCTAGGATACATTAGTAGGCCTACATGAATAATCGCATTCCACATGCTTATACTGTGATTGAATCATGGTTATACGACTTCTGAGAAGGTTTTGACGTATTAGAAACTATTTCGAAGGTATCGAGAAGCTTCAGATGTCCTGTTGCGACCATCGCCGTCTTTTGTCACTGACAATGATTTACGTAATGTTGACAAGGCCTGTGACAAGATAGACTATTCAGAAAGTTGCTAAGAAATATTTTTTTTTGCCTTTTTAATGAGAATTTGTTGTTACATCCAGCTTCGTGTTTTTTACGCATCTGAACCCTTATTACTGGATCAGCCACTAGATCGAGCTCAATGTTTGTTCACGACAAGGAAAAGGATTTAGTACGCACCCCAAGGACCCGACTCCAAGCATATTATGACATTGGAGAGACATTGGGCGTCCTCCCTTGCACCATGTAAGGACATCCAACGGTTTTAGCAAGCGTGCAGACTGGGGTATGATAAGCAAACCACTTCTTTGGCTTGCCCATAGGCCCACACATAGTGCTGACATGGCATATTAAGGGGTACGGTATTTCCCTGGGAAGGAAACACTCTGATTCCTGCGGCCTGAACCCGAAGGGGTGTGAGCGTTAGTATGCGTATGTTGAAAACTGAATCCAATGATAATGAAGAGTGTAGTACCAGCCAGATTGCGGATGTCTAGCGGGATAGAACACCACAGCCATAGACCAGTTAGAGGTCCTAACGCACTTGCCGAAAACACACCTTGTTGCCTGTGAAACGCTTCGACAGGTTAGTCTGCCACCGTTCCCAGCGTTAGTTCCCCAAGAAGGAGTAACACTAGGGCAAGGCCCATGTGTTCCATGGTCAGCAAGGCATGAACCCCTATCATGCTGGTAACAACAAGCAAGGGTCACGTTGGGCCCCTTTTCCCTTATAGATCAGTGATTCGCGCCAAAAAAAAGAAGAAGACATGCAGGGGTTTCAGATGGACCGTTTCTCAGAGGCCCTAGTGTTTACTGCATGTAGGACATTGTCCATTGCATTCTGAGTGAGGTACGTCACCATCAGCTCGCTGACGGTACCATGGGCTGGAATAAACGCAGAGGTAGCCTCCCAGGTAGTTTCTGCCCTGTCATATCCTTTACAGAGGGTCAGAAAGCATCATAGCTGGCAGTACCAGCTATCTAGGACAGCCTGGAGGTTGCGGTACCCCTCCTTCTTCATCTGCTCCTTCATCAGCTCCTTCATTGAGGTGTCCTCATGCTCAGCGGGTTCTACTGCCCTTTCTAGGTCAAGGGCAGCCACTTCTTCATCCAGCAACTCCAGCTCGTCACTCTCCAACGTCTCGGGATTGTGGGAGTGACGGAGTAGCTTAGGAGTGCATAGGAGAGCCTCCCCTCGATTAAGGGAACGTCTAATTGCTATGTGGGACCCATGAATTGTTGAGATTCGATAGGGTTTGACGAAAGGATCATCCTTTTTGGTCCTGCTCCATGCGGGCAGGCATGAGTGCTGGACTAGGACCCCGTTTGCCTCTTTGAACTTTCCCAGTAATCGCCTGTGGTTCGTCTTGGCCCTCTCCAGCTGCCGCACTAGCCACCAGGGCACGTGCTTGTTGGCGATGGTCTGCATATGGTTGGTCTAGTTCTGAATAGAGGAGTCAGTAGACTCGGGCTAGGAAGCATAAAAATCCCAAGCTGGAGTAAGTAAGTAAGTAAGGGCGGCTGCGTCCGCAGCCTCATCTGACATCCCCTTGTTTGTTTTACATGGTGGCCGCCGCTGGCGGGAAGGGGAGCTCTCCACCATCAGTTCCCCTGGCGACCCCTGTCACACCTCACGGCTGAGAAGTTCATCCAGGTTCCCTTCGGGCATGACCGGCGGTAGGTTTCCTTCAGTTGCTGCCCTCACCGTCTCAGGTCTTTCCGGTCACCCATCGAAGGATCCTCCGGTCTCCCCCCCCTAGCACAGCCTTTCGGGCGCCTGCAGGCGGGTTTCCTGTGGATAGCCGTCGCCGACAGCGCAGCATTTCTCTCTCCCAACCACATTCCACCACTCCACATCCCTCACGGGTTGGAGTACCCACTCGGCTCCCGGATGCACTTGGGTGTCGTCCATCCGCGGCTGGAGGCCATGGGGCGACCCTTTCCACGTTCCCCCAGGTCCTGCTCACGCGTGAACCCACATGTACTCAGGCCATTGACCTGGGGACCTCAGGGTCAATCTTCACCCCTGCGGACACATCACGGCCGTCCCGGAGTTCAGGGCATTTTCCCGACTTCCCGTGGTCAGGCTCCCCATGGTTGGCCCATGCTTCCCCACCCCATGGCAACTGGTTTCGCAATCCCACGGGGCTGTTGCTCAGTATTCTCCGCCTCCCCTCACCCCCTGGTTCGCGACCCCGCGACGTCCCTCTCCCCTGTGCCACGTTCCGTCACCCATCTCGACCTATTCCCCGCGTTCCGTGCCTTCCAAGCCTCCTGGTGCTGTCGTGCGTCCCCAGCCCCACGCCCTGCTCTGTCTCATCCCCTTCTCCCTTCATCCCGTCTTTATACCCAACCGGGCCGCCAGCAACCCTGTGGCGCGTGCCCACTGTATCCTCATCCATCCGGGGAACGTTTCTTGCGCCTAGCACGGGCCGCCCCCTTCCCGCCCCCGTCCCTTTTCCCTGTGCCACGTCCCACCAGCCATCTCGGCCTCCTCCCCGCGTCCTGCGCCTTCTTATTCTCCTCGGGCTATTGTGCGGCCCTAGCCACACGCCCTTCTCTGTCACGTCCCCTTTTCCCATCATCCCGTTTTTATACCCCACCGGGCGGCCAGCAACCCTTTGGCGCGGGCCCACTGGATCCTCATCCATCCGGGGACCGTTTCGTGCGCCTAGCACTGGTCGCTCCCTTCCCGCCCCCTTCCGTTTGGGTGGTGTGTTTCTTTCTGGACCTGTTGGGGGCCCTACTTCCTGGCCCCGCCCTCGCTTCCCCCGGTACCCGTGCATATTCCCCACCTGGTCACCTGCTGTTTTTTTTTCCGCGCGACACCCGCCGTCCCTCTTCTGCACCGTTGGCTTATTCCTGTTCCCCCCCTGCCCGGGCGCTTTGTGCTTACGCCCTCCGGCGGTGCTTTGTGGTTTTGATTGTTTTTTTTTGTTTTTCGGTCTGCCCCCCCTCCTTTCCCGCCGTGCATCCTGCCTTGTGGTACCCTCCTCCCTGCATGCACGCACGTCAGCACTGCACTGATCATCAGGTCACGGCTCCCCTCGCTGCTCGTCTCCTGTCCCATCGCCCTCCTGTGGCGTGGCCCTCGGCGGTCCCCGGCCATGCCAGGTGGGGGCCCCTCCCTCGCGTCACTCTCCTCTCTTCCCTCTCTTCTCTCCCCTCTCATATGTTCCTCGCCCGCCCTCTTACTGTTGCTCTCCTGCTCCGTGTGCCCGCCGCCGGTCTCCCCCGCGCCAGGGCTCTATCTCGCGCGCTCTCACACGCCTCTTGTCCTCCGCCCTGTCCTTCGTCCTGTCCGAAGCTGGGGTGCAATGAAACAGCTTATCGGGGGCCTATCCAGTTCCGGAAGTTCTTTGACTGTTATTGGTGAGGGTCATTCACGGAATGAGCTGCACGCAGTCTCGGGCCTTCTCCATCTTCTGAAGTATCGTCATACAGGGGGGATACGCTCGGGTCTGGCACTCGCATAGAAGTTTGCGGCTGTGAGTATAGGGTATCTCAGTGCGAACAACACTTTGAGTGCTCTGAGTACTCTCTTGTACTACCCAGTCTGAAATCAGAAGAGCAGGTTCCATCTTAGGACATTTCTGTGGAAGCCCCATAGTCTTGGAACCAGGTCTCCACGAGTGTCTAGACCACTTTGTCGCTGGTGCACTTGGTATTGACGGGAGATGCCTGAGTGCATCGGGTCAGGGCGCGGTACAGGTCACCAGCAATACGTTGTTGTAGCCCGCGAACTTCTTTCGGGCAACAAAATGAACGTGCAGCAGGGATTGCTGCAGTAGAATATTGGGTGGGAACTGTACGATCCTGGATACCTTACATTGGAGGCCTGCTGGCCTTTCAGGGGCAGCCATCGGTGATGGCGTGCATAGTCGCCAACGGCTCCTTAGTGTTCATAGCGGTGTGGAACCATTTGTTGAATTTTAATCGGAACTCCTTAGCACCAGGATGTTCCTGCATGGCGGGCGACCATCTCATGACACTGAGAACCCACTCCCTGGGAAGGACCATGCAGGCCTCATAGCACAGATACCTCTCGTCCTCGGTCCCACGCTCGTGCTGGATGATGACTGACACCATCTGTGCTTGGACCTTGGGTACGACACAGTAAAGTTGTTTCCCATACTTTTCGAACCAGTACTCGTCAAGTTCAAGTCCAGGTGCACGTGCAGCTTGTAGAAAGCTTCACGTGCACAGGCTTCAGATCTAGTGCAAATCAGTGGATCATAGTTCTTCCACCTGATGAAATCGGCGTTTTTGTTCTTGATACCTTGTATATCGTAAACCTATGATTTCGAGCTGACTCAAAAAGGTCCACCATCTGCGTAGCTTGGACTTCTCACTGTTTGGGCCATTTGGAAATGATGTGATGGCCTCCTGGTTGCATAGCCTGACCACAAAGCTCGCACTGATCAGCCAATGCTGAGAGGATAGCACCAGCATCCCAGCCAATAGCACCTCGGGCGGAGTTCCATTTCCAGTTTGAGTGTCCAAAAGGCACTATTATCCATTCAGACTCCGGGTACTGGTGCTTGTTTACCCTTCGGTTCTGTACATCCGCATCACGGTGTTGCACTTCTCCCGCTGGAGAAGTTGAAACTTATATAGGATCAACCCTCTCCCACTGTCTCAGGCATCACTGGCCCGAATTATCTCCCTGGGAGGTCCTGATACTCCCAAACACTTGGCGTAAGCAATTTTGTCCTTGAGTTCTTCAAAACATTTTTCCCCTTCAGGTTGCAAGACCCATGGGGCACCATTCTTGGTAAAATGTATAAGCGTAGCGCCTGTGTAGCTGAGGTTGCAGATATGCCTGCGCTGGAAGTTGCAGGCTTGGCTGAAAGTTCACACGCTCTTTACCCCTTGTTTCAGGTTGTCCCTGATATTCTTGGCATACATCAGGAGCGGTCCTTTGGAGACTGCTGGTGCCCACCAGCCATAGCCGACATCAAAACCCAGGTGCTTCTACATCGTCCCTCTGGAACCCATACTTCTCCAGTTGGGTTGGGTTCCTGCCATACTGAGAAGACCTTCTGGAGGAAGATGTAATTGTTCACCTTGGTGTGGGTACGCAATCATACATGGTCAATGTGTGCCTACATTTGACCGCCTGGGTCAATAAGCTGCTGCACGATAAATGTGCTTCGTAGCTTGCACAGGCCGTTGTTCAGCAGCTCCTGGAATACGGCAGGCGCGTTAAACGCTTCAAATGGCATGACTAGCCATTTGAACACACCCTTTCAGGGGTTGATGAAGGTGCGGAGCTCCTGCGCTGCAGCTGTGAGGTGTACCTGTCAAATTGCAATGCGCTTGTCCATCTTGTTTTTGTACTGACACGACAACATGATCTCCAGGGTGTGCTCCATGTTCGGTAGGCTACAGAAATGATTCTGGCTACGCTTGTTCCACTCGCCATAGTGCCCCACAATTTGTAGGGCGGTAGAGTCTCGCTTAGCCACAAGGAAGCATGGAGAGCAGTGCAACTGATACTCTCCATTCTTATAATCGAGCATCAGGCAAGCCTCTAGGCATTGATGCATTTGTCACTCAATCTCTTCAACATGATCAGCCGACGCTGGGTAGGGGCTTCGCTTGAATTTTTGTTTCCCAAGTTCAGGCTTCAGCTTCAGATGCATCTCCTCTAGCTTCTTGCAGCTTCCAGGAGGGGCTTGGGGACGCAAAGACTTCCTCATATGCCTCGGGTTGGAGTTGTTGACCTTCTGGTCAAGGTGTTCCTCCGACCTGAGGTTGTTCTTGCCCCCGTCTTATAGCTTGCCGATTTCATCGGAAGACATGCCCTCCTTCTTCCACGTGTTGATGCTGCTCTGAGCACAGTATAAGTGCGCGAGGTCTTCGTCGGAGTCAGAAGTACAGCGATAAGGTATCCCTGCAGTTGGATTTGCGCTAATAGTCTTCCGGCTCTTGAACCATAACGGAGGTGTTCCAGACTGATAGGAGTCGTTGATGGCAATCCTGTTGTTCTCACAGCAATATGTGCCCTTCTAGGCATTCACGTAGTTCCTTTGCATCGGCTTTCCCAATTGACCAGGTGAAACAGGAGGGCTTAGCCATGGCATATGTGGCATGGGGCTGAGGTGATTCCTCCCAGGTATCGTTGAGACTGAAGAGTGCTACCTGAGGTGCAGACATGGGCTCATTAACCTTCAACTCGACCTCCTCGACCACTGTCCGCACATAGAAGGCATTGTGCTATCTAGAGTTGGATTGGATCAAGTTGGGTAAGTCGGAGATGCAGTTATCAATCTTCATGTCTTCAACTGAAGTAGGTCAATATTCGACCTCATAGGAACGGTGGGTAGGATCTGGTGTAAAGCCAGCAGTGGCCTGTTGATTGTCAGGGATCTTCTTCTTCATGCCATCTAGACCCCACCCCTTGTTTTTGAGCCATACAGCGGCTGAGCATTGGATAGTCCATGTCCTCCCAGGGAACACAGTTGATAGAGCCATCAATCAGTGATAACCAGCTGCTTCAATCAGGCTTCCTCATCGGCTTCTTGTCGCCGCGGGCAATGGAGTTGCGCGTTTCTGGTAGATTCACTCTACTAACTAGCAAGCACTTCAGAGGGTTTCTCCAGTAAGTATTGTCCGCGGTATATCCCCAATCAGGGTGGCATATAACCAGTCGTCCACCTTGACGAGTCGCTTTGGTCATCATCTTGGTCAACTCACTGAAGGGAGGAATGGTGTAGCAGAAACCTTGGGACTTGCTGTATTAGTCGTAGGAACTGCTTTTGTTAGTGCAACACAGCAGCCGAATGCGCTGCTTAGGGCATGCAAACAGCTCCACCTGTAGCTCGTCCATCTAGACTGCCCAACATTCTAGTCCACCCTAGAGTCTCTGAGGATCCAATTGATAGCTCTCATGTTCGAACGCTGTGAGCATACGGTTTTCCTCACTTACCAGTGTCTCGATGAGATGCACGTTGTAGGGTTGCTTCCTGCTGCGCTCAAGTGTATGTTCCTCAGGACGGTACCAATCATCGAGAACCAAATGATCGGGTTGAGTGAGGGGCAAGGCCTCCACTTCTGGAAGGTGTACAATGAAATCGGTGCCGACCACCAACTGGAAAGCGTCCATGTCCAGTACGTACGCTCTGTGCAGGACCTCTTAGCTGCTCAATTGGATATTGAAGATAACCCTTCCAATTGTTCAGGTAGTCCGACGATCTCACACATTTACAGTGACGTGGGGGTAATGCTGACCTAAAGTGACTCCAGACGTTTGGGCAGTCTTGAGAGACTCAATGGCGAGGGTGGCACTTCTATCCCGTGTGCCCACCCGAATATAGGAACCAAGGTGCCCTTGCAGCAGAACACCAAGTCAGTCCTCCAGTAGATTAGCTGTCAGCACCAAGACGGCAAATCCAGCTTTGCTCCGAGCTTTTCGAACAGCTTGCCTGCAATCAGCATTCACTTCCTCTCAGCTGGGCTCATAGCACTTTTGTCACGTACCCGCTTGGCTCCTCCTTCAGACTTGGGGTCAGCCTTAGCCTCAGGGCCGCTTTGTTGAGGACCGGGGCTTGATGGTCATGGAGGTGGCATTCCACAGCCCTCCTGATCTTGTTCTTGTCCATCGTTGCCCTGGCTTTTGCCTTGCCCTCATCCTTTTGGCTCGCTCTTGCCACTAACTTTCTAAATGGCATTCTCTGCCTTCAACGTGTGAGAACATTTTCTTCTTGTGACAGTCAGCCTCCCAGTGGCACCGCTTTTCACGGAACCTGCAGCCCATCGTACATGAAATGATCGGGCATTTTCTCCTGTTGTCCATCCTTGGTGAGGTGATGTTCCAGCTTATTCCGCTTTATCACGACGCGGGTTTCCTTACAGGTGCAGTTTAAGCATGAACAGGCTCACCTTTGTCATCGTGTCCTCAAAAACAGAAAAGCGTACAGTTCTTTAGGAGGTTAAGCTGGGTTTTCTCCCGTTGACTATACTTCTGTAGGTTATTCTCGTTAGCCAGCTTGAAGGTGGCCTGGAAACGCAACTTGTGCTAGCAATCAAGCGCTAGTTCAGTACTAAAGAAGGTCCCTACCAGGACCGGCCCCCGCTGTGCCCCTTCCGCCTGTCACCCCTGCTGACTTGCTCCTGATCAACGATTGCATTTATCAAAATCCAGGGTCCGAAAACCAAAAATATAGAAAATCCAATCCTCCCTCAGCCCTGAACAGCAATCAGATCCCACAAATACAGCAATAACCCGATCCACACTCCAATCCACACTGCGGGCTTCCGTTCAGCACACCGGTCGTCCCACGGTGGCGGGCATGTACAAGAATTGCACCAAAGAGGAAAGCCCTGAAATTGGCATATGAACACAAATAAAGCACAGTTGGGGAAAGAGGTAAACGTACACATTCACAGCCATAAACCCCTCATTCCCTGGACTCAGGACCTTCCCTTGACTCACCAATATATTGCCCTGAACCCGGTCAAATGAGATGGCTGAATGCCATGTGTCACAAGTCACTGCACAAACCCCAAAAATGTGTTCACTCCCAAGCCTCCAAATCCTAGCCCAATAGGGGAGGTGGCGTGTCATGGCCTAGAGTGGCACTCAGGACCATGCCTTACCCTGACATATACTTGGTTGGACTTGGTGTCAAATGGGCTTAGAGATATGCCCCATGAGTTTGAACTCATAACATGCCAAAAACTGCCAATTCACACCATATTGGCCATATCTCAAATATATGCTCAAATTTCAAGTTACCACTTATCCGAAGGCTCAAAACATGCATGGAATCGAAGTCTAGTATTCATGGAGGATGGAGACCAAAGGTTAATGCCCATGTACATCCCCACTTTCCGCTCGAAACCCCTTCGGTTATGTGCGCCACGCACCACCAAAGTCAGCCCATGATCTTGAGACCAATTCCTGTTATCCTTCGTGCGCCAAGCCAAATGGAGTACGCGATCCGGCATATGGTGGTGTTCAACTCCAAAGCATATGCCAACGTTTGAACAACATACCATGGTTCGACTCTCCATAGGCTTCTTGCTGTTTGCCGACCAAGTAAGTACACAAAATGCAAAAATGAGCAAAAATTGAGGTCACAAACATGAAAATATGTCCAAATACAAAGTTGTCATGATAGTATCTCTCCCTGCTCACCCATGATATCCGCGCATGGTTCAATACACAAATGATTGGCACCATTTGCGAACAATTTCCCCACTTGGATCCCCAATCGGGCGCATGGAGATACCTTCGCCACTCATATCTACATGCCCCATGAAATTGGGAGTGCACTCATGGATCTCTTTGCCAAACATACCATGAGCAATACATACGCGGTAGACTTAGTTTAGCGCTTTGAATCCCACAATTGAGACATGGGCAAAGCCCTTGTCACGTGTGGCTCCCCATCTCCTCGGCCACACGAAGATATATAACATGTGCGTGAGCATATCAAGACATATACTACCAATATCACACATAGCCCTTAAAATAGGGTCCCACCATGGTATGCCATGCCCCTCCATTGTCATAACTTTGAGTTAAATGGACGTGAGAACCTAAGAAAAGATGCTATGCAACCGCAAGACTCATGCGCTACACTTGAAAGTCATAATATCAAGTCCGGACACATGGTCAACAAGTTAAAAACAAGTTTCTACCATGTTGACCATGATCCTATGATACAACGAGTGTGTGTAAATATTTACGGTGTTGGACCCTACCAAAAATAATTTGAGACTGAGGCGCTTGCAACGCAACCTTCCTTATTCTCTTTCCTCACACTCGCGCGTAGATATGGCCCTTCAAAGTGGTCCCACGGTTCACTTTGTTTCCCTCATATCTCCAAGTCAAATGGGTGGCAAGTATAAGGGAAACCTGATTTGGGCATAGGGAAAGGAGTATGACCACTTGAAGAAGACCAAATCCAGTGCGGCGATGTCGAAGTCGAAAATCTGATTTCGACATCGCGAAAAATTCAGATTAAAATTTCGAGTGCATATTTAGAAAATTGCGGAAGCAACGAACCCTTTACTGATGAAATCTGACCCTTCATCGGGGTTTCCGCCAAAATATCTGGAAATAACAGTTAACCACTCGGTTACCGCAAAATCGCGAGCCAACTGACAGTCGCCGATACATTGACCATCAGAACGGAAGGCGGAAAAATTACGGAAACATTATGATAAAAAAACCCTGTTGATTCCTGATATTCTGATATATAAATCTCAGCTGGCGGCGCCTCGGTACTGAATATGGCCGCTCGTAGCCGGAATGGCTAAACCTATCACACTATCACATCAGGTTAGGTAAGGTGGATGGGAGAGTATGATATCAGCCAATGGCGGCTTGCCGGCAAATAGATACACACCCCAAGTGACCCCAAGATGGCCACGGGGGTCCGAACCGGCTTCAGTACTGAGTAGCGTGAGGTCGGCAAGCGTGTGAATACGCGTCCCCTGTTCTTCAGTAGCACGGCATTCAGACCATAGTGGTCTAGGTGTCATCCTGACGGACCATACCAATCGTTTGTCAGCCCGAGATAGCTGCCAGGGGTGAGAAAACCCAACTGGTACTCTATCTTCACCAAGAGCTCTTTTACCCTGCTCGCTGTGGCTTTGTCTGTTGGGCTAGGCAGCTTGGCGATACCCTAGCGTACACTGAGGTCCGTCTCGAACTTTGGAAACATGGTCTCCAGAGATACCAGTACCTTCCAAAGGGTACTGCAGCGGTTGAAAGTCCGCTTGACCTGATCCTTTGCACAGTCCCTCTTACAGCACATCTAGACAAGGTCAAGGAGAATCTGCCCAAGGGCATTGATGCGTTGTGTAAGCCTGAGGAAGGAGCTTGGATCGTCCGCCCACTTGTCCAGATTCCTGCCAGTGAACTATGGCAACTTCCCTGAACCTGTGCAGTAGCGATGGCCTTAGTTGATTGCTTTGCCTTGCATCTCTTCTTGCACCTTGTTCTTGACTTGCTGCTTGAGCTCATGTCATGGCTGCCGTCCTCATCCTTGTCACCCCTGAGGTCTGCCAGCACGCGCAACGAAGTGAGTCGCAGGCGGTTCAGTGTCTTCGGATCCTCAGCCTCTGCGTCATAATTACCCACTGAGGTGAATATGAGAGGTGCAAAGGAGCTTCAGCGTGGTGTAGGTAGTGCTGCACCCACAGCGTGTGCACCCAAAGTGTTCCTTTATCCAGCCAGCAGGCCGGGCGCCGAGGCGTGTGCACTGGATTTCAACACGTTTTTTGCTCCTGTGAGCGGGGAAGGGCTTGCATGCTGACCTTGGCGATAGGCAAAGAGTCTAGTGGCCACTTGAGGGGTTTCAGGGTCTTCCTCAGTTCCGCAGAGAGCTCCGTGGTCTATTCCTTCAGGGTCTCATTGGGAGCACTGCGGGTGAGGATTCCTGACGATCGAGTAAACGCTGCTCATGATGAGCGAGGGGCAGTTGGTAGACCGCTTCCGCGCTCAGTTCATGTCACTGGGTAGCGTGTTTCTACTCCTTCTTGGCACGATGCAGCTGAAGAACCACTCTAGGGGGTTTTGCATTCGCGTCTTTACCGAACCTCCTGAATGTCGACTTGCCGTATCGTTACGCTGCACGTTTATCAGAGTAGTTGGCCGTGTCCGTGTGGATACATGGTCCCTTGATGTTGGATAGAGGTAGATTGGTAGGTATCTTCGCGAGCCGGGGATGCCTCCTTGGACAATGCAGGAAGAAGGTCTTATCAAGGGGACCTCCTGTCCCTCCCATTGCCGTTGGTCAGGTGCCTTTTAACACGCTCCCGCAGGCGCTTGGGAAGGCAGTGTTGCGGCCACCCGGTCCAGGTGTCCCGGCCGGGAGGGTGTCCCCATATCTGCCCGTGCGTAGGGTCACAGTCCTCACTCCTGTGGGCAGCAGCTTCAGGGGGCTGCCCAGCCATGTCGAGTAACTCTCACAACAGGGGGTATTGCTACTGCGAGTCTACGATACGATCGCCTCCCCCCGGTGGGTCGAGTTGCGGAGCCCTGCTGCTTGGCAGGCAACCCCCTCCTGGGCTGTGTGCCGGCACGCCTGTCAACGGTTGGTGCCATGGCTCCGCGTGACGTTTGTCATGGTCCCTGATGCAGCCCGGCCAGGCTCGGACCAGTGGCCTTGGAGTACCGCTTCTGCTACTGGCCCGATGTGTCGGCTGGGTCGCCACAGTGCGTCCGACCCTTGGGGTGTGGTTTGTTTCGCTCTGTTCCCCTGCAGCCCCAGGTGCCTTTGCGCGTGCAGTGTCCGGGGCCTCTTGGCGCTTGTTCACCGGTGCGGGCGCCCTGTGTGTTCTGTGTGCGGTGTCCCCGGCCACTTGGCTCCCCTTCACCGGTGTGCGCACTGTTTGCGGCACGCGCGTGCTGTTGGTGGCCTCGTTGGGATCACCCCCCCCTCCTCATTGGTTTTGTGTTCTTTGGCTGCCTGATGCCATCGTCATTTTGTTCCCCCCCCTTTTTTTTTTCTTGCTGTTTCGGGCTTGATGCTTTCTTGTTTTTGCTTTTGTTTTTTTTCTCAAAGGAGGAAAAGCGGAAAAGGGGCGCGCGAACACTACAGCCCCGCACGCCCACTTGGTCCCTAGTTTCATCTTAGGAAATTTATCTTCTTAAGATGAAAAAATCATCTTAAGATGAAAAGTAAGAAGAAAAATAAGAAGAATAATCTGCTGAACTTTTCTTTTTGGGTTCCACCTTTTTGCCTACACTTTTTTGTACTTTTACAGTTCTGGGGACTCTTTGCACCTTTGCAGTTGTAAACATTTACATTTATCATTGCAGCTATGAAGTTGACGGATTGCTTGATTAATCATTAAGATTTGCCCAAAACAAAAATCCACCCCCCTTTGTTGTGCACATCCGCCTTTTGTTTGCCCGTTTTTTTCAGAGCGATGGAAACCGCAATTCAACAACTACAAACAGCAATCAAGAAGATAACACATCAATACTCAGCTTATGGTGACGATGCTGCCACGTTACTAGGGGCCTTTCTTGATGGTTCTACTCTTGGTCGCTCCCTATTCCACCAAATCAACAAGAAAATGCAACTCACCGCAACAAGTGTTGAGCTGCACGATTTCACAAAAAGCTGGTGTAGTCCTATACAAGCTGTGTGCTTGATTTAGGCACTTGGCCTCTCCCGGGCAAAATACAGGCACCTCCTATCCTTTGCAAGTGCCAAGCTGCAGGCCTACTTCAATGCCACCGGGGTTCGTGTTCCCAATTGGTTCCCGGGTCGACGGACTGTGGAGGACACATGGAAAAGTCTCACAAGCCTTTGTACATTGGAGTCACCTACATGGTACAACAACATCGTCTCAATTTCCTGGCCACTGGAAGAATTATTGGAATATGTGCAGTCCCGGGATGCTATCTGGGACACTGTTGCAGACCCGCAGGATGGTATCACATTGATTATCCGAGGCGATGGTTATCCGGTTGCGGGATGTAGTTGGACGCAGTTAAATGTGTCCATCATGGACCATGGTCGCCATGCAAGGACAACCAGCCACATGTGGGTGATTACACTGGCCTATGCAAGCGACAAGGACATGGAGGACCTGAAGATTCTTTGGAAAACCAATGTGGAGGTGTGCTGAGCTGCATTCCTCGTGAAGTTTCATCGTAACATGAATTTTTCATCGTAAGGGGAAAATTTAAGAAGAACAAATTCTCTCTTTCCTGCAGGCCATTCAGCAAATCTTCACGACTTGTTGCATTTCTCTGCGGTGTGGCATGGTGCCGGGTACGTGCAAGTTTGGTGGCGACGTACCGTTTCTCCGTGGTATCCTCGGACTCAGTACAACTTGGATGGTTCCTTCCCTATTCTCCTATGGTATTTGATCTGATGTGCACCAAGAATTCATTGGGTGCGAAAGGCAGAGAACACCTGAGGAGGAAGCACAATGCAGAGGCAAACTGCCTGTTGTACAGGCTGGAAAGGGAGTCAAATACGAACCCATGTTTGACACTGATAGATCATCATTTTTCCCTTGTATTCTACACATCATGATGATCTGTGGTAAGCTGATCTTATCCTTTACACGCAAGGTTGCACTGGACTGGCCCAACGACAGGGTGCAGCTGCTCAAAGCAACGATCAAGGCTGCCAACATCCGATGGAGAGGGTTGCACAAGGAGTCTGCACCAGATTGCCAGGAAGTCCAGCATCTGCTTTGCGCTTGGGATACAGTGGCACACGTGTTGAGCATTCACAGATCTGCAGCGGATGAGGCTGTGCGGCAGCTGGGTGAAGTACTGCGCCAACTGTATCACTCTGGGCCCCCGGTTGACGGCTCCGAAGATCGGGTGGAGGTAGCGGCACGCAACTTCCAGGTGCATTGTGTTCCCAATTCCTAATCGCCGTATCTGTACATCCTCATCCATGACATGAAAACCATCATCAGCGACTGTCGCAACTTGGAAGTCGGTCTGGCGATGTTTTGAAACGACCTGACAGAAACCATGAATGCAATTATGAAGGGAATATACCTCCAGCACAGCAGCAGAGGGGGTGGTTCTGCAACAGAATACGGATTGGGCGAAGCCTTTGCACTAAGACAGACCATTCTGCTTTTTTTTCTATTGAATCATGCACATCTGGAAGCCCATGGCGTGCCACGACCCTGCACATCACGTCTGGCATCACTGGATCGCTCAATACAGAAGCCAAAATGGACCAAGATTTCAAAGAATTTCTGGCGTTCAAGAAGTGGAAAGAGGTATGCTGTGAAGATAATGATGATACTAACAAAAATAATAATAACAATAATTTTTTCAAAAAAAAGTTTTGAAATTTTTGTCGTCGGGAAAATTCATCCTAAAATTTCTTCTTAAGACGAAAATATTCATCGTAAGAAGAAAAATTTGTCGTACGAAGAAAAAATTCGGAAAAAACAGAAAAAATTGCAAAACCGGAAGAAAAATGTATTTTTTGCAGACAACGCCATTCCTGTCACCTCAGGCCCAGAAACAAGCTCCGGCAGCCACGGTGACTGAAAGCAAGGAGGTGCCAGCTGCAGATCAATTGGTCTACACACCAACACAATTGGCTCAGGACCCTGTGCGACAACTTGACCTCAGTGCCACGGACAGAGAAAGTTTTATAGTGATTTCAACACTGTGTTTCCGCCTCTCCTGCTGCTTGCTGCTGGTGTAGGGTTTCCTGCTGCTTGTTTTTGAAGAGGAAAATGTTTTACTTGCTGAAATACAATCAATCCAGGATAGCCCAAGCCAGAGATAAGCAAGTAGAAGAGAATCAGGATCAAAGCATGAAGGGGTGCAGTGTAAACAGTGAAAGATGTTAGAATATTCAGAGACACTTTAACTCAGGTCAAATCGGATTGCATATTCACAAAGATAGCTGAAATGGTTTGGAAAAAGAGTTGGAAAACTGCCCCATGATCACTCAATCTCCATAGTGCCATCTCAGGAGATGTGCACTCCTTGTTTTGGTTCCCATATGTGCTGAGGTGGCAGGGCATATGGCGATGAGGTCACTGCCATGTCACATGGGATCTTCCTACTTAGCTAGGCTGACCGGGAATTGAACCCAGGATCTCTCAAAAAGAGGTGCCCAGCCCCCTAGGGTGCATACCACTAGGACAGCTAAGAATTCATGAGAAAACATAGATAAATTCATAGGCTCTGCCCTGGATATGTCAGTTCTCAGTCAACTCAGCAAAGGATGAAGTGCCTCACATTGGTAGGGGATTAAGGGGTCCACTCCATATCCTGATTTAGTGTCTGGTTCCATAGGTCAAAATGTGTTATCACCACTTTTGGTTGGGCCAATACTAAGATAGAAATGCCTGTGTGCTCGGAGCATCTCAAATACAACTAGAGTATACCCTAAAGCATTGGAAAAGCACTTTTTCTTACTCCCCCCTTGTGCTGTGGTGGCCACCACTGTCGCACTTTCAGGAAAAAGGGATTTTTTCTTGGCCTTTCATTGGTTTCCACATCTACTTTAAAATACCTATAGTTTCCCTCACACAGAAAAATGGGCGCTCACCATGGCTGGCGCTTTGTTGCTGCTTTGTTCGTAACATTCCCTACAGAAAGCTCAGCGCTCATGGCGCTGCCGGGGTTCCTGTGGCTTGGTTGGGTTAGTTTGGGAGCATGCCAAAAACATATGCATGTGCATCCCTCCCTTCAAGACGCAGCGCGACACTAACCCAACGCCAGACTCTGTATGGACATCCGCTCTGGTTGTGAAAACCTGCTGGCGACCTGCTGTCCTGATCTTAGGGCGAAGGGAGTCATCAAGAAATCAAATTGCCCCTTGGTGGGGTCTTGGGTTCTGCTCAGTCTCCTGGCTGCTGCTGTTCGGCCCAGAAAGCGGCCTACTCAGCGACGCCTTCGCGAGGATATCTGCAGAGGCAGGAATGGCAGAATTATGGACGAATCCACACAAGCACGAAGCGACAACACCTCAATCCGTCAAATGACGGCCTAGAATGTTTCTAAGACAACACACCTGAGCAGAATCCAACTGTGCATCAGAAGCACATTTTTAAAGAAAATTGTAGTCATCTCTCGATTTTTTAAATCAAGAAATTCCTACGCATAAAATGGCGGCGCGCAGGAGCGGCTCTGTGAAGCGCCGGAAAATACAGAAACAATGAGATTATAAACGTATGTCTCACGTAGACTGGAAAATGACGAGACAGACATTAACAAATAAACATACAGATTCCACCCACACTGACAGTAAGAATCAAATATCCAAGAATTCCAAAATCAATGAAAAGACTTCAATGAATCAGGTATAAACCACAGATGTGCTCGTCTCGTATGCAGCATGCACATTGCTCGTCTCGTGTCTCCGTGAACGAGTCTTGTAGCAGCGCTAACAAACGATAGAGGGCTAGATTAGAAAGATTGCAGATGATTAGAGGTCAGATCACGGTGATTAGACATACACACAAGTGCATAGCGAGGTTTTTCGCTTGCACCTCGTTTCACGTTCCCACTTGCTCTCTCTCTCCAGCGGTAAGTAAGGTAGGTAGGCCCAGGTGGGGCCACCCCCTGGTGGAGTTCGTGATCGTGGGTTAGATTTGTAGGAAAAACAGTGACTGGAACAGGTTGTTCACAGACTCGTGCATGCTCGTGCATTCACACACGCATTAAAAGGTAGGCCACGCGAAATGCGCACGGTAAACCTTGTTTAGGTTACCCAGGGGCTCCTCGGTACGTTCTTTAAGAGAACCTGAGCAGTCTCTTAACGCTTGCTTGCTTGACAGGGCGTGTTTGAGGACAGTGTATTATAGGTCACACTGAGAAGCGTATAATACGTGGAGTGTGGCTTGGTTCCTCAGCCGCAAACACCCCTTCATTGGCCTTTGCTTTGCAGGTGGGCAGGTAGGGTGATTGGTGCAGCAGCATACCATTTTTTTCCAGCCCTGCTCAACAAGGGCGCTGATCACACAAACAATTGACTGCACCTCCGCCAGGAGTGGCGAGGGCAGTTCGACTCCATTGACATCCACGCTGTGCACGCAACAAGAGCACCTCTTCCCTCCAAGCCCTAGCAGGGGAAACGCGTTGTGGCGTCCCCTGTTAGGCCAGAGTTGCTTAGCAGCGCTGTGTTCTCTTGTCCTCTTCACAGGAGGGTCATTAGGACTCGCCACTTGACCTCCAACAACACCCAGTAGAGCGTGAGTGTAGGAGTGGTAATCCTGAGTGGGGGCTTGAGCCAGTTGCAGAAGTGCTCGCGCACCAGAATGGTGCCACTGTAGGTAGGATGTGTAGTGTAGTGGTGTCTCCTGTCCCGCGTGCTTTTCCTCGTGGGCAGGAGAGTGCGTTAGCTTTTGGCCTTTAGCAAAAATGGGCGTTTTGTATGCCCTTAGCACACTTGGCCACCCCTCCCCTCTAGTAGGTAGGGCTTTTGCCGTCTTTCCCCAAGGATAGGCGCCAGCACAGAAATTGGGCGCCATAGAAGTGGTACCAGTACCTGACTAGGACCTTCTGTCCGACATCAGCGAAGCCCGGTCTCCGGGAGCCACGCCCGGGAGAGAAGTGAGACACACACAGACATACGTGGCACACTTGGGGGTAAGGTTCAGTCCCTAGCTTTAGTCTTGGAGGCAAGCGTCTCAGCGAGCCTCAGCAACTCACCAAGGTTGTTCTGGGACAAGTAGTCAACCAGAACTGAATTTAGGCGTCCCTCAGGTAGAACAAACGCAGAGAAGGGCTCCCAGGTGGCCTCCTCGACTCCAAACCCTTCACAGAGGGTGAGAAAGCGCCAACCCTGGCGGTAGCGGTGGCGTAGGACAGACTTCACCAGGTAGAAGCCCTCCTGAGCCATCTCCTCGGCGTTCATGTCGGGGAGTTCCCCTTCAACTTCCATAGGGCTGGCAGCCCTTTGTAGGTCTAGGGCGGCAATTTCCTCGTCGTTCCGCTCCCACTCCTCCCCACAGAGGTCTTCAGGATCATAGTAGCGCTTCAGGTGTTGAGCAGCGCACACCAGGGTCCCCCCTAGACGGGGAGAACATCGCACGGTGATACGGTGTCCATCCACTGATAGAATCTTGTACAGCCCGAAGTATGGGTCATCGCTGGTAGAGCGTGGCCAGGCGGGTAGTCGGCTGTGGTGCACCAGCACCCAGTCCCCCTCTTGGTAGGTGACCGGTACTCGGTGCTTGTTCTTCTTGTTCCACTGACGCTCCCTCACTCTCTGGAGCATAGCCCTGGCCATGTCCACCTTCGCTCCACCCCGACAACCCAGCCAAGAAGGGCTGGGCACAGCCGAGACCCGGGCGCAGCACACACGCCCACACCGCACGCCAGAACCGGAAACGGCGGGGGGCAAGCGGGGCGCCCACGCAACCACACACGTCCCATAAGCAGGCCGAAACCGAACCCCAACCGCGAACACCACAGACAGCCGACACTAGAGGGACAACGGCACAAACCGTGCCCAAAATCACCCACCCAAGACCCCAGCCAGGACTGGCGGGGTTAGCAAAACCCACACCCAACCGCGAACCGGACCCAAACGCAAACGCCGCACAACAGTAGGAAACCCAGTGCCCACAGCCCGGGCACTGAGGCAGCCCGTGCCACGCAGGTGACCCGGCCAAACGAGATCCGGAGACTGGGGGTAAGGCTGCATCATAAGGCCTGCGCTGCTTTGGGACTCGAGGCGGAGCGTGCGACACCCAAGCGCCTCGGAACCCTAGTACCAGGAACATGCATGCATGCCTTGGGAACGGGATACGCCAGGAAGTCCGGTGAGCCCCTAGGGTTCCGCCCAAAGGAGGGGACGTGCGCAAGCACGGGGGCACACCCTCCCGGCGAGACAAGCACGTCACGCTGGCGGCGATCAGCCCTCCCAGTGATGCCCGGGGCCGCTTTGTTGGGGGCCAACAGTCAGGTCTAGCGGGATGTAAGCGGCCTCCCCTCTTCACGCGCGGAGCCTCTTCCTGTTCGTCACAGGGGCGACGCCAGGGGGAACCATGGGGCGCCTCTCCACGACCGAGTGCACCTACCCACCTACCTACGTACCTTGTTCCACTGACGCTCCCTCACTCTCTGGAGCATAGCCTTAGCCTTGTCCACCTTCGCTTGTTGCTCTTGGACCCATTCGCCCACAGAAGAATGGGTGTCCTCTGGATAGGGGGCGTGTAGGAACCACGCCGGGCGCCCTAGGAAGAGCTCATGGGGCGAGTAGCCAGTAGCTGAACTCTCTTGGGAGTTCATCATCAAGGATATGATGGGCAGTAGTCTCACCCAGTCTCTGGTGCGTTCAGTTTTGCACCATATCCTCACATTCTCCTTGAGGACACGGATCTGTCGCTCACATAGGGGGTTGCTCGTGTGCAAGTAGGGCATCCCCGTAGACACCTGGACATTGAGGGATCTCAGGACCCTCTTGTACCAGCCGGTATCCGAGCGTACTCGTACGTCCTCATCGGAGTTGATCTCCTTGGGCGCCACATTAACACAAAACCACTCCTCCAGGAGTATCTCGATAGTCTCCTCCCCGGTAATGTGCTTGGTACATGGGAACACCCTGGTGTACCTGGTCAACCCACAGGTTACCACGAGGGCGAAGTCATAGCCCCCGAACTTCGGCATCTCTGTGTAGTCCACGTATAGAACACTGTTAGCACAGTGAGGGATGGGCAGGGTAGAGTAGAGACCTCCTTCCCTGATATCCCCTGGTTTGCAGGACCTGCACGGGCACTTGTCCACGATAGGCTGGAGGGTTTTCCGCAGTTGGTCGTCAGTCCACGTAGTGTGGAACCACTGCTTGAACAGCCTCAGGGTACGGTCAGCACCCACATGACCGCTGGACTCGTGGGTCCACTTCACCAGTGCTGGGACTCTGTCACTAGGCACCATGATGCGGTCCTCGTGCCAGAGGTAGTAGGTAGGTATACTATACTATATATTATAGCTCTTGTCCCTCTTCCACTGATCTTGGTTGACCAGGAGGGGTTCAAGGCGTTTCTCCAGCCGCTTGTTGATATCCCCAAACTCCTTCAGGTACTCCGATTGTTGCAGTCCATCCAGGGGGCGTATCATAGTCATGTTGAGGTCCAAGTGGACGTCCATACGGCTGAACGCCTCCTTAGCCAGCGCTTCAGACCGGGCACCAATCAGGGCGTCAAAGTTGTTGCGGCTGATGTAGTCTGCACACTCGGTCTTCACTCCCTGGATATGGTGTACCGTCAGCCGTAGTTGACTGAGGTAGGTCCGACAGCGCCGTAGCTTGGCCTTCTCAGGTGGGGGGCCCTTCTGGAAACTACGGACCGGTTCTTGGTTGCACAGCCAGACCACAGGGTCACTCCCCAACAGTCGTAATTGTGAGGATAGCACTAGCATACCCGCGAGCAATTCCTGCTCATAAGTGGAGTAGTTCCCCCTGGCCTGGTTCCATTTCCAGTTCCAGTGGCCCAGAGGTACTAGGACCCACTTGTCGTCAGGGTAGCTGTGCTTGAGGGTTCCATCTCGGTTGAGACCTTCTGTCCCCCATTGGGAAATGGCCGAGTCGAACTCCTTCTTCTCTAGTGCTTGCCATTGGAACAACGTTCCACCACTGCCCACATTGCTGGCGTCGGTCAGCAGGATAATCCCCCATTGTGCCCTGGGCACGCCCAAGCACTTAGCGTTGGCCACCTTGTCTTTGAGCTCGTCAAACGCTTGTTGCTCTTGTGGACCCCAGCGCCAAGTAGTACTCTTCTTGATCAAGTCTGTCAGAAAGGCGCTGGTGTAGGTGAAGTTTTTGAGATGACGGCGATAGAAGTTGCACGCCCCAATGAAACTGCGTACATCATGAAGTCTTTTCTTTGGGTCTTCGTGTCGTACCTCAGCATCCATCAGGGGTTTGGCCTTAGAGGCCGCTGGGGTCCACCACCCATAGCCAACGTCAAACCCCAGGTACTGCATGGTCTCCTGCATGAACTCACACTTCTCCAGCTTGAGTCGAGTGTGGTTCTCCTGGCAGACCGCAAATTCCTCGGCACGGTGCCCGGAGACCCACACCCCTACCTCCTGCCCGCAGCGGACCGCCACCACGCCATACCACTACACCTTGTCGAGCACCTGGCGGTGGGACCATCCCCCTTCCAGAAGCGCCCCCCCCACACCCCATCCGACGGACGCCCGCCAGATGAGCCGACACACGCCACACCTGGACCCAAACGCGCCATCGCACTCCTCACCCTAAAGGCGGAAGCCGCCATCCCCCGAGACCTGGAGGGGGAAAACCACCTCATGGTGGAAGGGCTGACGGAACACGTCCTGATCGCAGCCATGTACGCCACGGCGTCCGCATCCCGCCTCTGGGAGGACCGCCCCTCCCCACCTCTAGCCCAAGCAGCGCAGGACGCCCCCGACACGGGCCCCACCGCCGAGGACATCCACCAAATCCTCAACATGCGAGCACCCCCAAAGACCCACCCTGCGGTCCGCCCCATCCAGCTCGTCAGCTGGGACGCCATGGACGCCCCCCCGGCCACCACGGAGGTCCACATCCTCAAACACCGGGACACCTGGTGGGCGGTGGAATGGGACGACCACGGCAAGGTCAGACGGGCAACGGCACACGCCCCCGACGGCGAAGTCCCGCCCCCACCACGCGGAGGAGACCGCTTGCGACTCGCCGCACGCATCCCCCACGCCCCAGAGGCAGCCTGGGAAGCGCTGCACTACGCCCTCTACTGGGCGCAGGGGGCGCCAGAAGGCCCCCTCCCCCCGGAACGCACCCCAGCGTGGACACGCCACGCCACCCGCTACACGGCCCACATGCGCCGCCACGGGGCAGGCACCGGGCACCGGCTCCTCACCTGGCCCACGGACCCGCCCGACGCCCTGCAGGAGGCCGAGGAAGTGCTTGGCCTCATGACCAAGCAAGTGTTCCAGCTGGCGGACCCCGTCCCCACGTCCAAGCCCGACGTCCCAGCCGCCCGCGAACACCCCGTGTTTGCACCGGGCCACGCACCCGTACAGCAGCCCCAGGGCGCACCTCCCCAACGGGGACAACCCGCTGCCCGGCGCCGCCAAGGTGCGCAGAAGCGCAAGGCCTCCACACAGGCCAAACCCGCGCCAAAGCCAAGTGCCAAGCCGAAGAGCTGGACCAAAGAGGAAGCCGCTGCCCTGTATCCCGAATACGCCATCAACACCCGGGTGCAGCTGCCCTTCGAGTACCCCACGGCCGCGGGCCCCTCCAAGTGGATATGGGCCGCAGGGGAAGTCAAGCACCGGTACCGCGTCACCGGGGACCACCAGGGGTTCAAGATCCACGTCAAGTGGGACCCGGCCACCCCCAACGACAAGAAGCTGGGGCGCACCATCGAACTCTGGCGAGACCAAGCCGGTCGTGAGATGGTCCCCATGCAGCTGTGCACCCCCGACACGGAGCACCTCACCGGCACCGAGTACACGGGCGAAGTCCACAATGCATGGGCCCTACCCCAACCCCAGAAGCGGAACCGCAGGGCACCCGCAGCTCAGGGCGTCATCGACCTCCTCAACGCCTGACGGGGCCAGGACCGGACACGGCCCGCCCCCCCAGCTACCGGTCCCCAGAAACCGGCGCCTGCGGAAGCCCACGCCCGCATCAACATCCTGAACGAGCCCGCGGTCACCTACGACCCCACCAAGGCCGCCACACTGCAAGCCATGCCCGGGCCGCACCCCCAAGGCGCAGACCTCCTGGGGTTCCTGGAGCAAGCCCTCCGCAAAGCGGACCAACCCGAACCAGCACCAATCCTGGACCCAGAGGGGAACAAATATCACGCCCACTGGGAACGGGGGGTACCCCTCTACCACAAGACATCGGTCACGGTACATGCCCACCCCGACCTCGGAGTGGATGGTCGCCTCGGGGCGTACGAGTGCGTGGGGCCCGGATGGCAGCTAAACGTGCTGCTCACGCACGTCCCGTTCGGGGAGGAGACCAAGGACTTCCTGGACACCCTGAGCCTGGCGTACCGCCGACTCTCCCTCCTGGCACCCACCATCATCATAGGCGACCTAAACGCCGCTCCCACCGACGACGACCGCACCGGCCCACCCACAGCCACCGACATAGCTGTCCGGGACGCCATGCACCAACTGGGCCTCACCGACCTCACGGCAGGGCTCACCGGCACACCCTCCCATTACCCCCACCAAGCCGGCACCCACCCATCCCGCATCGACACGTGCTACGGGGACCCAACCACGGTGCGCGTCCACGAAGCAGCCTACGGGGACCTCCCGCCCACAGGCACGGGCCACCGGCCCCTCTACATCGACCTCATCATCCCCGACCTACCCCCACCCGCGGCCACCCTGCCAGACGACACCCTCCCACCCACACTGCAGTTCCCGGCCGAGGACGACCACGGCGCCTGGCACAGGTATAACAGGGCCCTACACGCCATCCTACGCCGCCCGGGTGCACCGACACTCACCACCGCCATGCGCCGGGCGGCACAAGCATGCGGCATGGAGCGTGACACCAACCACACGGGAGCACCACCAGACCTCACCCTCCAGCAACTCGTCCATGACATCTGGACCACGAAAGGGGAACTCGCCACCCTGCTACGCCCCAGCACACCGGAGGCACGAGACCGGGACGCCCACCTCCGTGCGCTCCTCACCACCCGCCGCCACCAACTCCAGGAATGGCACGCCCACCGCATAGCGGCAGCAGCCCAGGAACGCGAAAGATACGGCAGAAACGACACGCCGTACAAGTCCCTACGGTACGTCAGCCGCATCCTGGAGGACACGGGGCGCCGTACCATCCACGCGGTCCACACCCCCGAAGGAGGCCTCACCAATGACCCCGACGCCGTCCTCCAGGCAGTCCTGGACAGCTTCCAGGCACAACACGGGGACGCCCTCCCCGAGCTCGACCCCCACACCAGAAACACCATCCGCGAGCATGTACCCAGGGTCTTCAACCGGGAACAACGGCGCGCCATCGAACACGACCCCTTCAGCATCTCAGAACTGCAGCGCGCCCTGGACCGCCTGAAGAAGGGGGTCGTGCCCGGCGTCGACAATTTGCCGGCCGAAGCGTACCAACGTCTCACCCTGCCCATCAAACGCCGCCTGGCAGCCCGCCTGTGGGACATCGTCACGGGCGCCACGCCCATCCCCCCTGAGTGGGCCAACCTGGTCCACCCCCTCTACAAAAAGGGGGACTGGGCGCAGCCGGGGAACTGGCGGCCCATAGTATGCGCCACCACCGAGGTCAAGCTGGTGTGGACGCTCATCCTAGGCCGCATCGCGCCAGCGGTCTTCGCCCACGTGCCCGCCAGCATGTGGGGGGCCATGGCCGGCAGGTCCCCCCACGAGGCCATCTTCCTCCAGGACACCGCACTGGACATGAACCCCTACGAGATGATCATCGCCTCCCTCGATGTCCAAGGCGCTTTCCCCCACGCCCCACACCGGCTCCTCACGGAGGTATGGGATGCCATGGGCCTCCCATTCCTATCCTTCATGACCGGGTACATCCAAACCCGACTCTACGCCGTCATCACGGCTGCGGGCCTCACCCCCTGGACCGGCACAGACAGCGGGGTCCCCCAGGGAGGCGCCGTAGGCCCCTTCCTCTACCTCCTCGTCGCCCTGCCACTGGCGTTCGAGCTAGCACGGGTATACCCGGGGTACGCCCCATACCCGCTACGGTCCCCCCTCATCAACTTCGCAGATGACAACCTCCTCACTACGGCCACCCGCCACCGCGACCCTGAGAACGCAGGGCTACCAACGACCACCGAACAAGCGTCCGCCATTCTCCAACTCACCACAACCTACCTGGACGCCCACCTGCTCCTAGTGCACCCCCGCAAATCGGTCGGGCTGGCCGACGCCAAGACCCCCACCCCCCACATCCGGAAAGGCGAGCCCCTACACCTGGAAGACACCACAGTCCCCCTGGGAGTCACACAGGCCACGCAGCACCACCACATCACACTCCCAAGCAAGCTAGAAGAGCGCCTCGCCCGGCTAACCCAAATTGCCAGGGGGGACCTCCTGTCTACGCAGGGCCTGGCGTACTTCATGGAAGCAGTGCTCAACGCGGCCATCGGGTACCAAGCCCTGCACCTCCCGCGCCCCCAAGACGCACTACGCCAAGCTCGACAACAAGTGACGAAGGCATGGGCGCAACACGGAGGCTGGCCCACGTCTTTCCCCAAGGAGGCCATGATGGCCCACTGGCGCTACTACGGAGACAATACGGGCGCCCTGGTCGACATGGCCTTTGCCAAACACGCAGCACACCTCCTACACAGGGTAACACACAACCACCAACCAGAAGTTCGCGAGGCGGCGGCCATACGCATAAAAGAAGCGCAAATGGCCCGCAACACCTGCCCCCGGTGGATACTGGCACAACACGGCGTCTCCACCCCCGTGGGCACCGGCATCTGGGCCCAGCTACAACTCCTCCTACCGCACCACACACACGCCATCCTGACAAACCACCACTGCGATCAACAGGGGCCACTCGTGGCCACACACACCGACATCCACCGACGCCCGGCAGGCGAGGTGGACACCCTGCGCCTCGTACGGGGGCACCATCACCATAGTGTATATCACCCCAACACAGATGCAGATCATGGCCCAATGCGACGCCCACCACGCCCCGTTCCTTTCCGACCCACAATGGCCGGCACGCCACGTCTTCCAAGCGTACCTCCGCGCATGTGCTACGAAGGCAGGGCGCGACATGCCGGGGCCCAAGGACATCGACACGGCGTACACAGCCTTCCAGCGCCAGCACCCCCGGCCCCGCCTGAGCGAACACGAGACCCCCAACGACGGCGGCACGACGCAGGGGGAGCCCACCCCGTCAGCCGAAGGCTGGACACCACCCACCATCCTGCTACTAGCACCAAACGGCCACAAACATGTTACCCGCACCGTCCAGCGACACCATGCCCCCTGGTCCATCCCCAAACACAATGCACCGGAGACCGATGTACCACCAGTCAGACACAGTGACCAGGGCATACCACGCACGTGCTGGCACTGCGGCCCGGCAGCCCTCGACACTCCGTGGCCCCTGCTGCACCTCATCTCCACCCACTACCACAGCCCCACCGCCGCCGCCACCGCCGACCAGCAGGCATGGCTCTCCCCCTGGTTTCACACGGTACCCCCAGACCACCCGGCGCACGTAGCCTGGACCCGAACACCCACGGCGACATGGACGTTCACCAACGAGCGGGCAGACCCGGACAGCGTAGCCATGGAGTACGACCGCTGCGACCCACACCGCGCAGGACCTCAGGAGGCACCCATGCGCCCCCTACAGCACAAATGCCCCACCCTCCGCGGCGACAAAGACGACACGGAGCGGCGACAGACCATCACGTGCCAGAAGTTCCACCCCAATACGGGATACCTCTTCCACCTGATGTACGCGTATATCACCCAGGGACGCCCAGACAGGGGCCTCCTCCGCCTCACCCCACGAGCCCAGGCCATCATCACCCAGGGAATAGGCGTCTATGCAGCGCCACTACTGCAACCCACGCAAATCACCGCCAGAACCACCCAGGGGAACCCCATCTACGTCTATCACCCCACAGCAATCGCCCGCCTACCCATACCCAGCGACACCGACATCATCTACTTCACTGACGCATCCGGCACCCAGCAACGCACCCCCACGGTCGGTTGCGCCTCCGTGCGCATCACCCGGCACGCGGACGGCCTCCACGTGGAACACCACACCGGGACCACCATCTTTGGGGCGTCCTCCCATGGCGAACTGCGCACCATGGCAGACGCCGTCACCGCCACACCGCCACCCACGACGGTCCGGCCCCGCAACATCTGGGTAGTCGTGGACGCCACGGTCGACATCCACCTCACCAGGCGCCTTGCGGACCTGCCCCTCCACAAAGCACTCGATTCCGGCCTCACCACACAAGCGTTGGGACTATGGATGGCCTTCAAGGGCATGCACCCCCAGGACGCCCTACACATCGTCAAGCAGCAGTCGCACCGCTACGCATACGGCAATGGACGCGCAGACACGCAGGCCAAACACCAGAACACCAACCACACACCAGGGCTCGAACGCGTGCGACTGGACACCCCACACCACAGCCACCTGCAGCACCTGCCCCCGATACCCCTGGCCGCACAGCCCCCCCAATGGATGCCCGAGGACACGCCGTACACGGATCGAGACAAGCAGTACCACTACCCCACACCCATCCAGCAACTCGCCGCCACACTGGGCCACCCAGCAAACACCGAACTCCTCCGACGCCTCGAAAACTCCGTCCACACCCCCCTCTACTACTCCGCCCTGCGCCCGGATAGCCTCCCAGCACACCTACAAAAGCCCCGACTCCAACTCGCCCTCGAACAACTTCCCCTCCTCACCCGATACCACCGATGGTATACGCGCCGCTCGATCCACGTCCCCGCAGGACACACCAAATGCATCTGCAGCCACGCGGAAGAAGAAACATGGGACCACTTCAAGGCGTGCCCCCTATACAGGGGACTGGACACCCTCACAGACTGGAACCCAACCCACACCATCGCACAGCACGCCGGATGGCTGGCGCAGTCCCCGGCGACCCAGCAACTCACCACCGTCCTCAAGCAGACGGAGGTGCTCGAGGCAGTCCGCAGGGGACTCATCCCCACTACCGTCTACACCTTACTACGCACCCACGCGGAGGACCCCCAAGCCACGGCGGCACACATGCAGCGGACAGCCGTTGCCAAGACGGCGGAGCAGCTCACATACCGCACCCACAAATACCTGCAGCATGCGGCAACCCTGCCCCCAACAGACCAAGCCCACCTCCTCAAACTCCTGTTCTACCAACCATGAGAACCTACCCCGTGACATACCAACACCGAACCCCCACACACGTCTACACACCGTCCACCGAGCACAGCACTGGCACAGCACACACGGGCGCCACAGGCACCGCACACGCTCCCACCAGCATGCGCGCGCCACCAGCCCCCATCCCCCCACGCCGCCGTCCGTCCACAGGTACCACCAACCACCAGCCACCGCATGTCCCCTCTGCGTTCGCCAGCGGCTACCACAGACAGCCCTGCCCTGCAACCCAGACCACTGGGTCTGCCTGGGAGCCGCGCACCGCCTCACCCACTGCCCCCACTGCGGGGACCTCAACCCCCGCCACCGCGAATGGCCCGCGGCCCCAGCAGCACCCCCCCCCGCCAGCCACCCCAGCTTCTTCGGGTACCTCGCCGACACTCTCCGGGACCAACTGGGAGGGTACTACGTGGCGGACGCGGCGGACCACGCATGGGCCATAGCCGTGGCCGCGGGCAACACACCCCTGCCCCCCCACAGCCCACCCCTACGCCACAGCGGAGGCGGCTTGAACGTGGCGGCCCGCCACATCCTCCTCGCCCTATACCTCCACCACCGAGACCTACACCTCCCAGACCCACAACTCCCGGCCCCCCAAGCAGCAGCCCTGACGCCGGAAGCGTGGGCCGACACGGCACCAGAGGAGATAGCAGCCTACCTCCGAGCCACGTGCCGCCGGTTCGCAAACGCCCTCGGCCGACGGAAGGGAACACCTTACCCCCTCAGCGCACTCCTCTACCCAGCACACCACCCCCACCCCGCACAACAGACGGCCCCGGAGGGCTGGGCGTCTTTCCGGGACGCCCACCTGGCCGCCCCCGACGAGGCCACCGCCACGCGGATGAGCCTCACGGACCAGGAGGCCTACGTCAGAGGCCTCAAGACGAGCCTCCAAGAGGCACACAGCTGGCGCGCCCGCTCCCGGTCGCCCCCACGGGGACAGGGGGGTTCACCCGCCCCCGACACCCACCAGGCCAAGAAGACCAAGGGGCACCGGCACCAGGGGGCCCGCCAACGCGCCCGCCAGCAGGGCGCGACGCCCCGACCAAGGCCCGGGTCCAGCGGCACCGCACCGCCCCACGCCCAGACCCCCGGGGCACACCAACAACACCACCACCACCAACGCCCACCACCACCACCGTACCGCAGCACCCAAACCCTGCAGCCCAGTCAGCCACCACCGCCCACACACGTCCACACCATGCCAGGACCACCGTACGCGCAGAGCCAGGGGACATGGCACCACCAACACCACCACCGCGCCCCCGTCCCTCCCAACCCCTACCCCCTAATGCCCCCAAGCTACAGCGGCCCCCACCAGCTACATCCCCACCACGCCCCAGCACAACCAGGCCCCGCGAACCACCCACCCCACATAGCGCACATCACCGCACCACACCATCACGTGTACCACCACCACCAGCCCCTGCCGTCACACCCACCAACGCCGGGGTACCACACACAACCGACACACCCTCCACACCGCCACCACGCGGTCCAGCACCACCCGCCGCCCCCGCTACACGGGCCCACGACATACGAGCCACGGTACACCCCCATGGACCCGCGAGGAGCCGCGCACGCACACCGGCAACACCAGGACCGAGTAGGGGCGCCCCACCACCACCAACAGCCCCCCCACCCACACCCCATACCAGCGAGCACCATCCACCAGCAGCCACCCATCACATACGGACCACAGCCCCACCCGGGGGCTCATGCGGTCGCCTCCCACCCGCACCCCGGCACCGCGACCAGTCAAGAACCGCAAGGGCCACACGGCGCACACACGCAACACCCACACGACCCACAGGGACGCCCGGACCCCCAGCCGGCACAACACCCACCCCGCCTCCCCCACCCCACCACCACCAGCAGCCCCCCCACCCACACCCCATACCAGCGAGCACCATCCACCGGCAGCCACCCATTACATACGGACCACAGCCCCACCCGGATGCACATGCGGCCGCCTCCCACCCACACCCCGGCACCACAACCAGTCAGAAAACCGCAAGGGCCACACGGCGCACACACGCAACACCCACACGACCCACAGGGACGCCCAGACCCCCAGCCAGCACAACACCCACCCCCGCCCCCCCCACCACCAACAGCGCCACCCCCAAACCACTCCCCCCCGCCCCCCCCCCCGAGACCAGGCCACGGACACAACACGCGGCAGCCAGCACCAGCCAATCAATGTCGATGCCCCTGCCGACACATGCCACCGCGAATCCCCCCTCCCGCGACCGCCACAAGAGACCCCATCACCGGACCCCACGCGCGACAACGATGACCACCCCCCCCAACCCACACCACCCCCCCCATCACACCCCGCACCACCAGTCGCCGCACCGGCCGAACCCTACGCCCTGCACAACCCCGCAGCGGTACGGCAGCACCTCCGGGGGGTCGGGGAACAGGACGTCGTGCTGTACCTCCGCACCTCCGGCACCAGCACCCCCATCCGGGCGGCCACCCTGGTCCAGGCGGCCACCCTGGGGGAAGGCGTCAGAGACTTCCTCTTCGACGCCTTCCTCCACGTCGCCCGACACGAGCGCCCCCCACGCGCCACCCCAGACGGCGAGAGCCCGCCCCCCACGGGGAGCCGGATCTGGGTACCCCCCATCGACTGGGGGCGACACCTGGTCGGACAGCCCGTGCCAGAGCGGGACAGCACCCAGGGCCGCACCCGCTACCGCGAGCCCAACATGGCCCACCCCCCACCCGACGCCACCCCCAACAGCACCAAAGAGTGGGAGCGGGAAACATGGGTGGCCCGGATGGCCTCCCTAAGCAACTTCCGGCACCACGTCCCGGGGGACATCCCCACCCCCGACGAGCAGCAGCCAGCCCCCTCCACGTACATGACCCTCATGTACAATCTGCACTACACCCTCTCCACCACCACCTACGACGCACCCACAGACCACTGGGTGGTACACGGCACCGACTCCCTCCTCCCCGCCAACTACACCCCCCCCACACACAACCCAGGCCCCGACACGTACGCCAGGGGGGACGACCCGGACGACCCCCACATCTGGGGCACGTGGGAACCCGAATCCCTGGACGCGCTGCTCTCCATCCGCAGCGGCTACCAGGGCCTTGGTAGGGCGATGTATTGCCTCGCCAAGTGGACCCAACGGACCTGGGGGATCCCCGCGGACCGATGGGTGTGGGTGGTCACGCTGCGCCCCCAGCAGATGGAAGCCCCCCCAAACCGCGGGGGACCCACCCCCCCACGCCCCACCACCCCACAACTATGCCCGTACATGGTGGCAGCCCGCCTCATGGCGCTGCTATGGCCGGGCCCCCACACCCCCACCCAAAACTACCCCCACCTCACAGAGGAGGACATGCCCGGCATCCAGCGATGCTTCTTCGAGACCCTCGACTACCTCCAGCAGACACACCCCCGCGTCCTGGAGCAGATATGGCCACCCCCCGGGTAACCCACGTGCCCGCACAGCCGAGACAACACCGCCACGCCAGCACCAGCACGCACGGATCACCAGGGAAAACGCGCGCACACGCCCGATGCCCGAACCTGCACCCGCGTTCTCGCTACTTACAGGACCCAGCATCATACGCCCGCCCCCGAGGCCCGGGACCCTCTGCCGTCTCCCGCGGCCCTCTCCTCCGCCTCCGACTCCACAACCTCCACCACCACGACCACCTCATCCACCACCACCACCACCACGGCCTCATCCAGCACTCCACCCCCCAGGCCGCGGGGGACACCTCCCAAACGGGCCTCCAAACCCCCCCCCACCGCGAGCAGCCCCAGCGCCGCCAAAGCCCACGCCCCGGCGAAGCCCATGCCCACGACCCAGCCGAAGCCCGAGGCCGCCGCCAAAGGGCGGCCCGCAGCCAAGCCCAAGCCCAGGCCCAAACCCGGCGCCACGACAGCAGCTCGGGCCCGGCCCCCCCAGGATGTCCTCTACGACATCCGGCCCCAGCCGTCCCAGGCCCGAAGGCAGCAGCGCCCAGCGCGGCGCCCCCCCACCGTCACCGACGCCACCGCCACCACCTTCATGGCGGAGCGCGCCGCGGCCGAAGCGCGACGCGCCTCGTCCCACCACCTCCGAAAAGCCCGCACCCCAGGCCCACGAACCGCTCCAGGGTCCACCAGCAGCGCCCCCGCCCCCCTACCGGCCCCCGATGACAGCCCACATGCAACGCATGCCCCACTACCGCCGCCGCCGCGAATCCCCGCCCAACCCCGAGGCGGAGACCGTACGCGCACACCCGCGGGTCCACATCCGCGTGCACCCCCACTCCCCACGCACCCCGGCGGAACAGGACTACGAGGAATCCCCCAGGCCCGCCACCGCCGCCGGCCCCCACGACCCCATCACGCCCACCCAGGCCCACTCCTCCGCCCAAGACCGCAGGCCCGCCCAGGAACAGTGGTGGCAGCGCTGGACCCACACGCAGCTCTGGGAGCTGCGGAAGTGGGCCCGGGGAGAGCCCTCCCTCGAGGGCCTGGTCCATCGGCCCCGCAAGGGGTCGGTGGAGAACTGCCGCCTCCGGCCGGCGGGGGGGTGGATGCCGCAGGCCGCATGGGAAGCCATGCTGGCCGATGCGCTCCACCCCCTGGGAGTTCACCCCCGCAACCTCCCCGCGCCCCAGGACCACCCGTACGTCCTCAGGCGCCTGCGGGAGACCCTCCAGGAAGCGCGGCGAGACGGCATCCGCCTGTGGGACATCACCCAAAGCCCAGCCCCGCACGCACACACCCCCTCACCACCCCACAAGCGTCGGCGCACCGACACCGGCGACACCCACAACACCCCAGGAGCCCTGCGCGCCACACAACACGACGCGCCTGACCCCCCGGCCAGCGGCGCCGCCATCTAACCCCGTTATCCAGCACAGCACCACCACGGGGCGCCAAGCCAGGCCCCGCCCAGAAGTCACCAAACAAACCGGACGCCGAAGGAAGCCAACGCACACGACAACGAGCACCACTACGCCCAAAGGCGCCGAACCCGGGCCCGATACCGTGGGCTCCTCTCCACCCTCAGCACGACACACACGTCACTGACGTCACTCCTCCGCCGTGCCCCCTCCCACGCCACCGCCCCGCCCGCCCCCCCTCCCGCCGCACGTCCCCACGCCGCCCAGCACCCAGCCCCACACACTGCGCCACAGCATCGCCCTAGTCCGGCTCCTCCACCATCGCGGCACTTGGCACCTCACAGTAGACCGCCGTCCTGTGGTCCCGCTCCCCCCAGCACCACTCCCGGGGCCGCACCCGACCCACGCCGTGTTCGCCCCCACGTCGCGGGCCGCGGACATCCTCCCGCTCCCCGCCACCACCCCTCCCGGGCATCGCATACTACTTACCGCCAACCCCTCGGTCCTCAGTGAGGTCCCCATCGGGCACGCCGACGCCCTGCACGTGGGCCCGCTGCTGCCCAACCTGCACGCTGCGCACGCCCCCGGCACGCCCGTCGACCCCTCCGTGTGGGACTCCCAGTGAGGCCACCGGCCAACGGCCGGCCCGCACGCACCACCCCGCACCCGCCTCGGGCGCACGACTCCGTGGGCGCCGCTACCCACACGCCCGGCCCCGCGCAACCGCCTAACCGAGCCAGAACACAAGCACAAATCAAACCCGAGCCACACCCCGAAACCGCTAACCCTTGACTCCTAACCAAACCCGCCGAGGGAACAACGCAACCACAGCCCACACCCACAGCCCACACAGCCGCCTAACCAGCCAGCACCAGAAGCAAAGAAACACCTCACCAAACCCACCCTGACCCAAGCCTAACCGGGCCGAAGCCCCAACACAAATCAAACCCGAGCCACATCCCGAAACCGTCAACCCTTGACTCCAAACCAGGCCCGCTGAGGGAAATGCGTAGACACAGCCCACAGCCACAGCCCACACAGCCGCCAAACCAGCCAGCACCAGAAGCAAAGAGACACCTAACCAAACCCACCCTGACCCATACCCATGTACATCAGGACACGCGAGCCGCACCCCTGGGGCGCGACCGCCGCCACAGCACCGGTGACACACGCCAGAGGACACAACGCTATAGCACCGCCGCACCAGCTGCCCATGCCTGTGCCTGCAGTCTACGCGCGCCTCTGTTTTCCTCTTTTTTGTTTTTTCTTTTTCTTTTTTCAAAAAAAAAAAAAACAAAAAAAAAAAAAACAAAAAAAAAAAAACGAACATTAGGGGGGGAGGAAGAGGGACACATCCACCCATGGCACACGCGCACCGCACACAGCACGCACACCGGTAAACAGGAGCCCAGGGACCCAGGACACCACACATGCAACACAACACACCGAGCGGGCACACCGGTGAACAGGAGCCAGCTGGCCCAGGACACCGCAGACACACCACAGCAAACCGCGCGGGCACACCGGTGAACAGGAGCCCAACGGCCCAGGACGCTGCACACACGTAGGGCAGCCGAGGGACAGGAAAGAACCAATACCCCATGGGTCGGACGCACTGGGGCGACCCAGCCGACCCACCGGGCCAGTGGCAGGAGCGGTACTCCAAAGCCACTGGTCCGAGCCCGGCCAGGCTGCATCGAGGACCATGGCAAACGTCACCCGGAGCCATGGAAGCAACCGGTGACAAGCGAGCCGGTACACAGTCCAGGAGGGGGTCACCTGCCAAGCAGAGTGGCCCCGCAACTCAAGCCACAAGGGTGAGGCGGTCGTACCGTAGACAAGCGGGAGCAATACCCCTCGTGGTGAGAGATACTCCACACGGCTGGGCAGCCCCCCAGAGCTGCCGCCCAAAAGACCGGGCATGTGGCCCTACCCATGGACACATGTGGGGACACCCTCCCACCTGGGACACATGGACCGGGTGGCCGCGACAATGCCTTCCCAAGCACATGCGGGAGCGGCTCAAGAGGCACCTGACATAGGGCAGTGGGAGGGACAGGACGTCCCCTTGGTAAGACCTTCTTCCTGCAATGTCAAAGGAGGCATCCCGAGCTCCCGAAGATACCTACCTACCTACCTTCTCCAGCTTGAGTCGTGTGTGGTTCTCCTGGCGGACCGCAAAGAACTCACCCAAGAGGATTAGGTGGTCCTCCTTGGTATTGGTCCCGAGGCATACATCGTCGATGTGAGCTTCCATCTGGGCTCCACGGGATATAAGCTCCTGCACCTTAGGTCTCCTCCGTAGGATGGACAAGATCTTGTTCATCAGCTCTTGAAATAGAGCGGGTGCGTTGGCCACGCCAAATGGCATGACCTTCCACTTGAACACCGTCCCCTGAGGGGTGATGAAGGCCAGTAGCTCCTGAGCGTTGGGCGTCAGGTCCACTTGCCAGAATCCGCTCCTCTTGTCCATCTTGGTCTTGTAGCGACACGAGGCTATCTTCTTAAGGGTAGACTCCATATTAGGAATGGACCCTGAGTGGTTCAGCGTTTTCTTGTTCAGCTCTCCGTAGTCCACTACCAGCCATTTGGCTGTAGACCCAGGTTTAGCCACCAGGTGCTGCAGTGTAGGGGGTACTAGGCCAGCGTCGATACATTCTTGTATCTGTCGCTCAATCTCGCCGGCCTGCTCTTTAGGAGCTGGATAGGGTCTCTTCCGGATCCTGTGACCCACGAACTCGGGTTTCAGCTTAAGGTCCATCTGTACCAGCTTGTCACATGAAGCTGGAGGGGGTAGTTCTCCGAACACCTCCAGATAGGTCCTTATAAGCTTCTGCACCCGCGGGTCCAATAGCTTGATCTTGTCCTCCATGTCCTCGTCGGAGTGTAAGTTCCTCCTCCCCCGAGTAATAGACGTTGAGAGGTGATCCCCCACCGACTCTTCGCCCTTGGTAGTGTCCTTCAACCCTTGGTAGGCATATAGGAGGTCTTGTTCAACCATCTCCGATGGACGATGGCAACATAGGCACGCTCAAGGGGGTTCACATACACATTCCTCCGAGAGGTCGTCCTCCTCTGGGGTCCTCACATGGGCGCCCCACACGCTCTTCATGAGCTTAAGATCTACCTCTCTTTGCCAGGTGGTGATCTTCTGTTCGAGGTCCTCCTTCAATTGGGATAGATCTCCGATACGTCCTTGCTTCAGTGGCCATGAGCTGCGGGTAGGCTTAGCGTAGCATGGCTTTTTCGCCACCAACTTCCTCTTGGAGTCCACATACTCCTTTAGCCTGGATCGAGGGTCCAGCTCTTCGTCCACGGGGTCTTCCACCCTCACCGAGAGTAGGGGTTTCAGTGGGGCGACGTACTCGGCGTTCTCCACTTCCTCCACACAGGTCTGCACGAAGAAGGCGTCGTGCTCAGTTTCGTCATCTGAGTGGATAGAGCTAGGTAGCTCCGATAGTCCACACTCAGAGACTCCATCAGGAACAGGTACATGACAGGGAGAGTTGGGGGCGTTGGTGTCAGTCACGACGTACTCATCTCCTCCGGGTATAGTCTCAATAGCATCTTGAGGTCGTAGTCCATCCTTCAAGTCACCCAAGGCGAGTCCATCGCTTTCTCGCTGTATAGCCCCGACCAGAGTCGGGTCCAGATGATGGAGGTAAGACCTCCGTCCACCACGCCGAGCATACTCCCCCATCCGGGTTTCCCAATAGGCGTCTTACGCCCCAGAGGCACGTAGATGGCCTCATCAGGTAACCGAACAGAGCTGATAGTCCGCCTGTCCAGGAGGTTTTGCCAGTACTCGTTGCCCCCATGGGCTCCCCAATCGGGGGAACACAGGACCATACGGGAACGTTCCAAGGCCACCTTCGTCAGGACCTTCCCCAGTTCACTGAAACTGGGGTTTCCGTAGGCCATCCCGAAAGAGGGGCAGCAAAATTTGTAGCTGCAGTTCTTCCCCTTGCTGCAGTAAAGGTCCAGTACATGCTGCTTGTCGCTGGCGAACAACTCCACCCTCAGGTCTTCTCTAGAGTAACCCAACTCCTTCAGACCTTGGTCTAGGACCTCCCCCAATTGTTGATAGTCCTCAGTTTTGGAGGCCGCCATCATGTGCGAGGGCTCCTCCTCCGATAGCCTCAGGTAACTCGAGGTATGTTCCGACTACTCCAGTGGCACATACTCTCTGCCACTGCCGTGGTCCACGTAGAGGAGATAGGGCGCGTGCAGCGTCAGGGATTGTATCTGGGAGTGCTGCATGAAGAAGTCAGTCCCCAATACAAAGTCGAAGGCCTCAGTGTCCATCACATAGAACCGATGGGCGATAGTCCGGCAGCCCATAGGTACCTCCACTTCCCAGCCCTCGCAGCTGTGCACCACATGTCGATCCCCCATTCGTATAGTCGCGGTGGTCATGGTGTTCTTCAGGCTCCCATAAGGTGAAATTGTCTTGGCCACTATAGATATGGTGGCGCCAGTATCCAATAACCCCAGGTATTCACGTCCCCCTAGTCGGATACGTACCCAAAACACCACGTCTTGGGTGCCAGCGGAGCGTCCCCGTCAGAACTCCGCGGGACAGGTCACCTCGAAACCCTTTTTCTGCAGCTTGCGCGCCATCCTCATGAAACGGCTTCTCTTCTTAGCGTTGCCGTCATCACCACCTTCGTGCTCCCGCTTGGCCCCTTGTGCTTGCTGGGCCTGCGTTTGTGAGCGTGTGGTCGGACCAGAATGCCCTCCAGAGGGCTCGGAGTTCCCCCCTGGATTAGGGTTGGGGTTGCCTCCGTTCTTGTCCTGGTTCTTGTTGTCCTTGTCTGGCTGGCGGTTAGCGCCTCCTCCTCGTCCACCTTGACTCTAGTCTTGCCCTTGTCCTCGTCCTTTCGACCTGCCCTTGCCGGAGTCGTTGCCTTTGCCTTTGCCTCCACCTTTGCCTGAGCCTTTGCTAGGATCTTCACCCTTCAGCTTCGCCGATAGGCGCTGCTTGTGGTAGCACTCATCCTCGTAGTGCTTCCTCTTCCCACAGAAGGCACACGTGATGGTGCACCCGTAATGATCCGGCAGCTTCGCATTGGCGCCGGTGTTCTTCTCCTGCTGCTTCCCTTGCACTACGAAGCAGTCTCGCTGCTCGCAGTCAGGGGCGTGCTGCAGGTGGTCCTGCTCGTCTCTGGCACCACACCAGAAGAGCTCCTTGAGGTTTTCCATGATACGGGCGTGGGCGTGTTTAGGGGTAGTCCCCTGCCAAGGTCTGGATCCTTGGTACCCTTTGCCATGGCCTCCAGAGCCTCCACCTCCTGGACGGTAGTTGTTCAGGTGCTGGTCGCTTTCTTTCTCCAGCGCCAGCTCCAGGAGTAGTACACATAGATCCTCGTAGCGGAGGGATCTAGCCTTGCGCTCTGCCGTTGAACGGCACTCGTCCCACAGCTCTCGAGCGAGCTTAGCCACCAACCAGAAAAGCAGGTCGTCGCTGCTGTAGGAACCGGGCGTCAATCGTCGACCCCAGTGATCCAGGTCAGCCAACAGGTCAGAGACCCTGCCAGGTTTGGGGTTGTTGGGCACCACGGCCAGGTTCTGGATCTCGGCCCTGATGGAGAGGTCGGCTTCATAGGTTGGGTACTGCCTCTCCAAGGCAACCAACACATCGGCAAAGGTGGCAGATTTAGTCACGATCAGTCTGACCTGCTTCTCCAGGTACTTGGTCTTGCAGCACTGCAGGAGCAGATCGCACTTCACCCGTCCACTAGCGTGGGTTTGGCCGGTCAATCGGAAAAACCGGCCAAAATTCTCAGCGAACTTGCTGAGGTCCTTGCCTGTGAACTCAGGCAGGTTCACCACGATCTTGGAGGTGGCAATAGCCTTAGCCTCCTGAGACCTGCGTCCCTCAGGGCGTCGGGTCTTCCTTTTCTTCTTCCTCTTCTTCCCACTTGGGTTCTCGGGGTCCTCCGGGTCGTCGTCCTCCGAGGGCGAAGCAGAAATTATAGACGGCGGCTCATCATCAGAGGGGTCTCCGCCTAGATCACTAGAGCCATAAGGCTCCACGTCCACCATTGCCCTCAAGGCTGTCAGCCCCAGCCGGTCCAGCTCGGCTCTCGTAGAATTCGTCACGTGGCTGTAGGGCGGCTGGGCCGTTCTCGGTACAAAACGACTTCTCGGTATCGCTGCAGGGGTCGGCATCGGTCGGCTCCTCAGGCTCCCCAGGCTGTTTGTCAGCCCTGCAACCAGGTTGTTGGCCTGTACTCGATGGGGTGACACTCCCACCGTGGTAGGTGACGCTTGGGGCGGTATCATCAGGGGCTACAGTTTCTCTCGAATCTCTTGAGTGAGGTCGCCAACAATTTTAGAGGTGGCTCCTCTGAGCACCTCGTTGATCTCCGACCGCGTCAGGAACCTGTCAGAGGATCTCCCTGATCCTTTACTCCTGCCTCCAAGAGACTCAGGTCCTCTCCTCAACCCACTCAAGGTTGCATACCCAGGAAAATCCACATAGGTTCCCGTAGCGGGTAGAGGATGGTGATAGTCAGCCGCATACCATCGCAGCGCAGAACTGGAGGTCACCGGCTCACTGGCAGTAGTTGTCTCAGGAAACGCAGTGGTAGGTGGTTCCAAACCATAGGCAGGGTAGGTAGGCATACCAGTAAAGCCTGTGCCCTCTGCCATAGGTGGGTTGGTTATGGGTGTGGATGTTGCAGCGGCTGGGTCTGGAATTGGGAGTGTGGTGGTTATAGGAGAGGGTGATGCGTGGAGGCCAGAAGCGCTTGGTGCGCCTTCGAAGGTAGGTTCATTCGTCAGGTCTTGCCCTTGGTCTTCTCCTTCGTCTGCTATGCTTTCTCCAGCATCCCTCTCGCTCTCTCTCTTCCTCTTCACAGGATGAGTGACCACCTCCTCGACTGAGAGGGCCCGGAAGGCCGACCGGAGTCCTTCCAACGAATCCTCCGCCACGTCCACTGGCCCATGTAAGGGCTCCGAAGGTACAGCGCTAGGTCCAGGTCCAGGTTCACCAGGTGCTGGCATTGCTGGTGCCTCAGGCGCTGTCTTCACGTCGGTGTCCTCTTTCTTTGTGTCCATCTTCGTTCGCCCTTCTGCTTATATATGACTGATCTCGGCGCACTGGTTGTACGGCACGGGGTTGCTGACGGTACGCAGAGACAGTCTGCCTCTTGCTACCAGAAGGTTTTATAGTGATTTCAACACCGTGTTTGTGCCTCTCCTGCTACTTGCTGCTGGTGTAGGGCTTCCTGCTGTTTGTTTTTGAAGAGAAAAATGTTTTAGTTGCTGAAATACAATCAATCCAGGATAGCCCAAGCCAGAGATAAGCAAGTAGAACAGAATCAGGATCAAATCATGAAGGGCTGCAGTGTAAACAGTGAAAGATGTTAGAATATTCAGAGAAACTGCAACTCAGGTCAAATCGGATTGCATATTCACAGAGATAGCTGAAATGTTTTGGAAAAAGAGTTGGAAAACTGCCCCATGGTCACTCAATCTCCATAGTGCCATCTCAGGAGATGTGCACTCTTTGTTTTCGGTCCCATATGTGCTGAGGTGGCAGGGCATGTGGCGATGAGGTCACTGCCATGTCACATGGGATCTTCCTACTTAGCTAGGCTGACCGGGAATTGAACCCAGGATCTCTCAAAAAGAGGTGCCCAGCCCCCTAGGGTGCATACCACTGGGACAGATAAAAAATCATGAGAAAACATAGATAAATTCATAGGCTCTGCCCTGGATATGTCAGTTCTCAGTCGACTCAGGAAAAGATGAATTGCCTCACATTGGTAGGGGATTAACGGCTCCACTCCATATCCTGATTTAGTGTTTGGTTCCATGGGTCAAAATGTGTTATCACCACTTTTGGTTGGGCCAATACTAAGAGAAGAATTGCCTGTGTGCTCGGAGCACCTCTAATACAACTAGAGTATACCCTAAAGCATTGGAAAAGCACTTTTTCTTACTGACAGCCCACGCAGTGCACTTAGCAGCCCCCTCTCTGTATTGTCTGGCTACAAGCTATCTAGCCATGAGAAGGTGGTCCTGGAGGAACGCCACGTGAACCCAATGTTATTGAAGTGCCTGGAGGATGATGTTGATATTCCTGGGCCGTCGACACCCATTTACACTGACCCTACCATGGTGCACGTGACACTCAATCATGCTTTTGGTTGTTGTCGGAATAAGCTTACGAAGCAGCACCAGAGCATGAGCCTGGATGCCTGGGTTACAGCAAATCAAGGAAACAGGTGCTGCAGTGTAGGGGGTAGTCCGCGTCCTTGTACTCCAGGACTAGGCCAGCGTCGATACATTCTTGTATCTGTCGCTCAATCTCGCCGGCCTGCTCTTTAGGAGCTGGATAGGGTCTCTTCCGGATCTTGTGACCCACGAACTCGGGTTTCAGCTTAAGGTCCATCTGTACCAGCTTGTCACATGAAGCTGGAGGGGGTAGTTCTCCGAACACCTCCAGATAGGTCCTTATAAGCTTCTGCACCCGCGGGTCCAATAGCTTGATCTTGTCCTCCATGTCCTCGTCGGAGTGTAAGTTCCTCCTCCCCCGAGTAATAGACGTCGAGAGGTGATCCTCCACCGACTCTTCGCCCTTGGTAGTGTCCTTCAACCCTTGGTAGGCATATAGGAGGTCTTGTTCAACCATCTCCGATGGACGATGGCAACATAGGCACGCTCGAGGGGGTTCACATACACATTCCTCCGAGAGGTCGTCCTCCTCTGGGGTCCTCACATGGGCGCCCCACACGCTCTTCATGAGCTTAAGATCTACCTCTCTTTGCCAGGTGGTGATCTTCTGTTCGAGGTCCTCCTTCAATTGGGATAGATCTCCGATACGTCCTTGCATCAGTGGCCATGAGCTGCGGGTAGGCTTAGCGTAGCATGGCTTTTTCGCCACCAACTTCCTCTTGGAGTCCACATACTCCTTTAGCCTGGATCGAGGGTCCAGCTCTTCGTCCACGGGGTCTTCCACCCTCACCGAGAGTAGGGGTTTCAGTGGGGCGACGTACTCGGCGTTCTCCACTTCCTCCACACAGGTCTGCACGAAGAAGGCGTCGTGCTCAGTTTCGTCATCTGAGTGGATAGAGCTAGGTAGCTCCGATAGTCCACACTCAGAGACTCCATCAGGAACAGGTACATGACAGGGAGAGTTGGGGGCGTTGGTGTCAGTCACGACGTACTCATCTCCTCCGGGTATAGTCTCAATAGCATCTTGAGGTCGTAGTCCATCCTTCAAGTCACCCAAGGCGAGTCCATCGCTTTCTCGCTGTATAGCCCCGACCAGAGTCGGGTCCAGATGATGGAGGTAAGACCTCCGTCCACCACGCCGAGCATACTCCCCCATCCGGGTTTCCCAATAGGCGTCTTACGCCCCAGAGGCACGTAGATGGCCTCATCAGGTAACCGAACAGAGCTGATAGTCCGCCTGTCCAGGAGGTTTTGCCAGTACTCGTTGCCCCCATGGGCTCCCCAATCGGGGGAACACAGGACCATACGGGAACGTTCCAAGGCCACCTTCGCCAGGACCTTCCCCAGTTCACTGAAACTGGGGTTTCCGTAGGCCATCCCGAAAGAGGGCCAGCAAAATTTGTAGCTGCAGTTCTTCCCCTTGCTGCAGTAAAGGTCCAGTACATGCTGCTTGTCGCTGGCAAACAACTCCACCCTCAGGTCTTCTCTAGAGTAACCCAACTCCTTCAGACCTTGGTCTAGGACCTCCCCCAATAGTTGATAGTCCTCAGTTTTGGAGGCCGCCATCATGTGCGAGGGCTCCTCCTTCGATAGCCTCAGGTAACTCGAGGTATGTTCCGACTACTCCAGTGGCACAGACTCTCTGCCACTGCCGTGGTCCACGTAGAGGAGATAGGGCGCGTGCAGCGTCAGGGATTGTATCTGGGAGTGCTGCATGAAGAAGTCAGTCCCCAATACAAAGTCGAAGGCCTCAGTGTCCATCACATAGAACCGATGGGCGATAGTCCGGCAGCCCATAGGTACCTCCACTTCCCAGTCCTCGCAGCTGTGCACCACATGTCCATCCCCCATTCGTATAGCCGCGGTGGTCATGGTGTTCTTCAGGCTCCCATAAGGTGAAATTGTCTTGGCCAATATAGATATGGTGGCGCCAGTATCCAATAACCCCAGGTATTCACGTCTCCCTAGTCGGATACGTACCCAAAACACCACTTCTTGGGTGCCAGCGGAGCGACCCCGTCAGAACTCCGCGGGACAGGTCACCTCGAAACCCTTTTTCTGCAGCTTGCGCGCCATCCTCATGAAACGGCTTCTCTTCTTAGCGTTGCCGTCATCACCACCTTCGTGCTCCCGCTTGGCCCCTTGTGCTTGCTGGGCCTGCGTTTGTGAGCGTGTGGTCGGACCAGACTGCCCTCCAGAGGGCTCGGAGTTCCCCACTGGATTAGGGTTGGGGTTGCCTCCGTTCTTGTCCTGGTTCTTGTTGTCCTTGTCTGGCTGGCGGTTAGCGCCTCCTCCTCGTCCACCTTGAATCTAGTCTTGCCCTTGTCCTCGTCCTTTCGACCTGCCCTTGCCGGAGTCGTTGCCTTTGCCTTTGCCTCCACCTTTGCCTGAGCCTTTGCTAGGATCTTCACCCTTCAGCTTCGCCGATAGGCGCTGCTTGTGGTAGCACTCATCCTCGTAGTGCTTCCTCTTCCCACAGAAGGCACACGTGATGGTGCACCCGTAATGATCCGGCAGCTTCGCTTTGGCGCCGGTGTTCTTCTCCTGCTGCTTCCCTTGCACTACGAAGCAGTCTCGCTGCTCGCAGTCAGGGGCGTGCTGCAGGTGGTCCTGCTCGTCTCTGGCACCACACCAGAAGAGCTCCTTGAGGTTTTCCATGATACGGGCGTGGGCGTGTTTGGGGGTAGTCCCCTGCCAAGGTCTGGATCCTTGGTACCCTTTGCCATGGCCTCCAGAGCCTCCACCTCCTGGACGGTAGTTGTTCAGGTGCTGGTCGCTTTCTTTCTCCAGCGCCAGCTCCAGGAGTAGTACACATAGATCCTCGTAGCGGAGGGATCTAGCCTTGCGCTCTGCCGTTGAACGGCACTCGTCCCACAGCTCTCGAGCGAGCTTAGCCACCAACCAGAAAAGCAGGTCGTCGCTGCTGTAGGAACCGGGCGTCAATCGTCGACCCCAGTGATCCAGGTCAGCCAACAGGTCAGAGACCCTGCCAGGTTTGGGGTTGTTGGGCACCACGGCCAGGTTCTGGATCTCGGCCCTGATGGAGAGGTCGGCTTCATAGGTTGGGTACTGCCTCTCCAAGGCAACCAACACATCGGCAAAGGTGGCAGATTTATTCACGATCAGTCTGACCTGCTTCTCCAGGTACTTGGTCTTGCAGCACTGCAGGAGCAGATCGCACTTCACCCGTCCACTAGCGTGGGTTTGGCCGGTCAATCGGAAAAACCGGCCAAAATTCTCAGCGAACTTGCTGAGGTCCTTTCCTGTGAACTCAGGCAGGTTCACCACGATCTTGGAGGTGGCAATAGCCTTAGCCTCCTGAGACCTGCGTCCCTCAGGGCGTCGGGTCTTCCTTTTCTTCTTCCTCTTCTTCCCACTTGGGTTCTCGGGGTCCTCCGGGTCGTCGTCCTCCGAGGGCGAAGCAGAAGTCATAGACGGCGGCTCATCATCAGAGGGGTCTCCGCCTAGATCACTAGAGCCATAAGGCTCCACGTCCACCATTGCCCTCAAGGCTGTCAGCCCCAGCCGGTCCAGCTCGGCTCTCGTAGAATTCGTCACGTGGCTGTAGGGCGGCTGGGCCGTTCTCGGTACAAAACGACTTCTCGGTATCGCTGCAGGGGTCGGCATCAGTCGGCTCCTCAGGCTCCCCAGGCTGTTTGTCAGCCCTGCCACCAGGTTGTTGGCCTGTACTCGATGGGGTGACACTCCCACCGTGGTAGGTGACGCTTGGGGCGGTATCATCAGGTGCTACAGTTTCTCTCGAATCTCTTGAGTGAGGTCGCCAACAATTTTAGAGGTGGCTCCTCTGAGCACCTCGTTGATCTCCGACCGCGTCAGGAACCTGTCAGAGGATCTCCCTGATCCTCTACTCCTGCCTCCAAGAGACTCAGGTCCTCTCCTCAACCCACTCAAGGTTGCATACCCAGGAAAATCCACATAGGTTCCCGTAGCGGGTAGAGGATGGTGATAGTCAGCCGCATACCATCGCAGCGCAGAACTGGAGGTCACCGGCTCACTGGCAGTAGTTGCCTCAGGAAACGCAGTGGTAGGTGGTTCCAAACCATAGGCAGGGTAGGTAGGCATACCAGTAAAGCCTGTGCCCTCTGCCATAGGTGGGTTGGTTATGGGTGTGGATGTTGCAGCGGCTGGGTCTGGAATTGGGAGTGTGCTGGTTATAGGAGAGGGTGATGCGTGGAGGCCAGAAGCGCTTGGTGCGCCTTCGAAGGTAGGTTCATTCGTCAGGTCTTGCCCTTGGTCTTCTCCTTCGTCTGCTATGCTTTCTCCAGCATCCCTCTCGCTCTCTCTCTTCCTCTTCACAGGATGAGTGACCACCTCCTCGACTGAGAGGGCCCGGAAGGCCGACCGGAGTCCTTCCAACGAATCCTCCGCCACGTCCACTGGCCCATGTAAGGGCTCCGAAGGTACAGCGCTAGGTCCAGGTCCAGGTTCACCAGGTGCTGGCATTGCTGGTGCCTCAGGCGCTGTCTTCACGTCGGTGTCCTCTTTCTTTGTGTCCATCTTCGTTCGCCCTTCTGCTTATATATGACTGATCTCAGCGCACTGGTTGTACGGCACGGGGTTGCTGACGGTACGCAGAGACAGTCTGCCTCTTGCTACCAGAAGGTTTTATAGTGATTTCAACACTGTGTTTGTGCCTCTCCTACTGCTTGCTGCTGGTGTAGGGCTTCCTGCTGTTTGTTTTTGAAGAGAAAAATGTTTTAGTTGCTGAAATACAATCAATCCAGGATAGCCCAAGCCAGAGATAAGCAAGTAGAACAGAATCAGGATCAAATCATGAAGGGCTGCAGTGTAAACAGTGAAAGATGTTAGAATATTCACAGAAACTGCAACTCAGGTCAAATCGGATTGCATATTCACAGAGATAGCTGAAATGTTTTGGAAAAAGAGTTGGAAAACTGCCCCATGGTCACTCAATCTCCATAGTGCCATCTCAGGAGATGTGCACTCTTTGTTTTCGGTCCCATATGTGCTGAGGTGGCAGGGCATGTGGCGATGAGGTCACTGCCATGTCACATGGGATCTTCCTACTTAGCTAGGCTGACCGGGAATTCAACCCAGGATCTCTCAAAAAGAGGTGCCCAGCCCCCTAGGGTGCATACCACTGGGACAGATAAAAAATCATGAGAAAACATAGATAAATTCATAGGCTCTGCCCTGGATATGTCAGTTCTCAGTCGACTCAGGAAAAGATGAATTGCCTCACATTGGTAGGGGATTAACGGGTCCACTCCATATCCTGATTTATTGTTTGGTTCCATAGGTCAAAATGTGTTATCACCACTTTTGGTTGGGCCAATACTAAGAGAAGAATTGCCTGTGTGCTCGGAGCACCTCTAATACAACTAGAGTATACCCTAAAGCATTGGAAAAGCACTTTTTCTTACCGACAGCCCACGCAGTGCACTTAGCAGCCCCCTTTCTGTATTGTCTGGCTACAAGCTATCTAGCCATGAGAAGGTGGTCCTGGAGGAACGCCACGTGAACCCAATGTTATTGAAGTGCCTGGAGGATGATGTTGATATTCCTGGGCCGTCGACACCCATTTACACTGACCCTACCATGGTGCACGTGACACTCAATCATGCTTTTGGTTGTTGTCGGAATAAGCTTACGAAGCAGCACCAGAGCATGAGCCTGGATGCCTGGGTTACAGCAAATAAGCTGGCTGGCCAACGACCTTTTGGTGTCCCATTGACTGAAAAGCAGAGAAAAAAACCACCCCGTCAGCCTCCGGTGCCTCCAACCGCCCTATTAAAACTATTGGGAGTCATCTGGAAATTACATGGAGTTGTTGAGCTTCATGCTGAAGCGGGGGAATGGATGCTATGGTTTTCCAGCACCCCCGCACCTGACATTTGGAATATTCCTATCCCTGAGGGCAAGCAGAAATGGAGACCTCCAGTAACATCTGCGCCACCACCTGCTATGAGATCAACATCTGCACCATTACAAGACCCGAGTGAGCCTCCATCACCAGTAGCAGCAGCACCAAATTGGAGCGCGACGTTGATGGCAGCCGTGACTGCTGGACTCCAGGAGAACGCGACAAAGCAGCGCCAATATGAGGTAGGCAACCTGTGAAGAGGTGCGCGCGTAACGTGCGACCATTCATCTTAGAAAATCCTTGTAAGACGAATAATTCATCGTACGAAGAAAACAATTTGTCGTACCATGAAACCGTACGAAAAATGTCGTTCGTTTGTTGCTCTTTCCCCAGGTTGAAGCTGTTGATCGCTCAGCTGTAGGAGTTCGATTTGTTGTGGGCAATATTGGTACTGACCTTGGGGTTCAGCATGTTTCCACTGCAGGAGGCAGGAGGCAGGAGGAATGAAGTGGTGGTATGTCCCATACCAGGCGGAGGCCACTGACGGAGCTTCTCAAATGTCTGCCGACCGGCCACCACAGCCTGGCCATTCCACCGGCTGTGGTAGGCCGCAGTCTTGGCGTGCCGGATGCCCATGTGCTTGCACATCGTCCTGAACCACGCACCCACAAACTGACTGCCCTGGTCCCTGCAGATGACGGCTGGGACGTCAAAAATTGTTAGCCAATGCCGGGTCATTGCGTTGGCGACGTCTTGGCCTGCGGCCCAACTCCATGTTTGTCCTTCTTGTCCTTCTTCCTGAACTTCTTGCCCGGGACAGCAACGATGTACCCACTGTGCCTGTCCACGGCGAGGATGACACAATCGTATATCTCTTCCTCCACTGTGACCTCCGGCATGGCGAACACATCCATTGTCACGGACCTCATTGGCGCCTCCGGTATCGCCGTGTACACCTGATTGCCCGCCGTGGAGTGGTTCTGGCTCTTTTCGGCCCGACTGACGGCGCAGCTGCTGCAGTACCTATCATGGATGGCATAGTAAACCGCTGGGAACTTGAATCGCGGTTCCACGTCCTGCTGCATCTTGTCCCGACCAGGATGCATGAGCTGGGCGTTATGCCGGTGGTCTATGAGCTCCTCTACCCGGCTCTCGGGGACCAGCAGCTTGTCCTTGAGGAACAACTTGTCTCTGTCCCCGGTCAAGCCCTCAGGCCATTCATCGTCCGACGGGGCACCCACGGCGTTCCAATACCTGCCCCAGTGCACGGAGGCGGCATAATCGTCCGACCAATCCTCCGTGGGCACTGATTTGACTGGGTAGGGTAGGTAGGTCATCCCGGGACTGGGGTTGCCCCCGAGGAGGGTCTTACCATGGGGCCTCTGCTGAGCCACCCACGGCCCTACTGCACGTGCCCCCACAAAGCGGCTCCCCCACATGGGGGAAGGGCGCGGTCGCCGCGAGCAGTACCCTACAGCGGGTTCCGCCCAGAGAGGTAACCCATGTTCGACCAAAGTCTTACATTCCTCTCCTTCGGGCGGACGATACGTGGGGAAAGGTCCCATCGCACATCCTCCTCCATCTCCGGATTCTGGGGCCCAGGGGCCCCGAGCCAGGCCAAAGGCCCTGTCCTGCAGGCACCCCCACCTGGGTTGGTTTTCAGTAGGCGTGAGGCGACTCGAAGAAGCACGTGCTCGGGTCTCGCCTGCCGTGGCGCATACTCACGCCTCCTGACTCGGTCGAGGTTGCGCTCTTTCGAAGGGCCGGGGGTTCAAAGTAGGTTGTTGTGGTTGGTCGGTCGGTCGTTTAATGGTTCGGTGTAGTTTGCTTGTGTTGGTTGGTTGATTGCGTGATGGTGGAGTCACGATGTTCTGTTTTTTTCGTGGGTATGGTCGTAGGCAGGCGTGGCGCACTATGGTGTCGCCCACCCGCTGGACGCCATTCCCCTCTCGACCTGTGCACGCCTGGCTGGTTTGATGTTGGCCGGATTGCGTGTCGTCTGTTTATGGTCAGGTCGCGGCTGCAGCTGCGGTGTGGTTGGTGCGCGGTTGTCTTGGCCGCCTCATGGTCGGCTTGGTTTGCGTCGGTTCAGTCGTACTGCTGCCGGTGGTCGCACAGTCGAATGTTGTTTGTGTAGCCAGCACGTCCGTTTCGTTGCTGGTTAGTTGCGTCTTGGTTTGTCCTAGTGTAGCGCAGTGTAGTTGGTTAATGTTGGTTGGTCTGACTCGTAATGGTAGAGTTGCGGTGTTCTGTTGTGTTCGTGGACATGGTGGTCGGCAGGCGGGGCGCCCCAGGGTGTCGCCAACCCATCGGTTGCCATTCTCCTCTTGATCCATGCATGCCGTGCTAGTTTGGTGTTGGCCGGCCTGCGTGTGGTCTGTTGATGGTCATCTCGTGGCTGCTACAGCGGTTTTGTTGGTGCACGGATGTCAGAGCCACCTCATGGTCGGCTTGTCCGGCGTTGGTTCCTTGGCGTTGCCTCGAGCGCTTGCGCGGTCGGACGTTGTTCGTGTAGTTGTCATGCCTGTTTTGGTGTTGGTTGGTTGTTTCCGGGTCGGCCTTTGTACGACGCGTCGTTTGATGCCGCCTGTTGTCCTCTGTCGCCGTGTAGACGCCGTGTTCTGAGTTAGGTGCGCCCGGGGAAGGCTCGCGCCTGGGTCATGGTGGGGCGTGTCTTCAGCGGGAGAAAGGTAGCGACATTTGTTACGACTGTTTGAGAAAAGTTTCGAAATTCGGTATGACACGCCCTGTCCCGCCCTGGAGGCATCGCTACACGCACAATTCATCATCCGGTATTTCGCAGTGCCCTTCGGCGGTCCTTTTAAAGAAGGTCCCTACCAGGACCGGCCCCCGCTGTGCCCCTTCCGCCTGTAACCCCTGCTGATTTACTCCAGATCAACGATTGCATTCCTCAATTTCCAGGGTCCAAATCCAAAAATATAGAAAATAAAATCCTCCTTCAACCCTAAATGGCAACCAGATCCCACAAGTACAGCAATAACCCAATTCACAATCCAAATCAGGCTGCGGGCTTTCGTTCAGCACATCGATTGTTTCACGATGGCGGGCATGTACAAGAATTGCACCAAGGAAGAAAGCCCTGAAATTGGCATATGAACACAAATAAAGCAAAGTTGGGGAAAGAGGTAAACATACACCTACACAGCCATAAACCCCTCATTCCCTGGACTCAAGACCTTCCCTTGACTCACCAACATATTGCCCTGAACCAGGTCAAATGAGATGGCTGAATGCCATGTGTCACAAGTCTCTACATAAACCCCAAAAATGTGTTCACTCCCAAGCCTCTAAATCCTAGCCCAATAGGGGAGGTGGCGTGTCATGGCCTAGAGTGGCACTCAGGACCATGTCCTACCCTGACATAAACTTGGATGGACTTGGAGTCGAATGGGCTTAGAGGAATGACCTATGAGTTTGAACTCATAACATGCCAAAAAACTGCCAATTCACACCATATTGGCCATATATCACATATATGCTCAAAATTGAGGTTACCACTTTTCCGAAGGCTCAAAGCATGCATGGAATCGAAGTCTAGTATTCATGAAGGATAGAGACCAAAGGTCAATGCCCATGTACATCCCACTTTAGCCTCGAAACCCCTTCGGATATGGGCGCCACGCACTGCCCAAGTCAGCCCATGATCTTGAGACCAATTCCTGTGATCCTTCGTGCGCCAAGCCAAATGGAGTACACGATCCGACATATGGTGGTGTTCAACTCCAAAGCATATGCCAACATATGAACAACATACCATGGTTCGACTCTCCATAGGCTTCTTGCTGTTTGCTGACCAGGTAAGTACACAAAACGCAAAAATGAGCAAAATTGAGGTCAAAAACATGAAAATGTGACCAAACACAAAGTTGTCATGATAGTATATCTCTATGCTCACCCATGATATCCGCTTATGATTCAATACACAAATGATTCGAACCATTTACGAACAATTCCCCCACTTGGATCCCCAATCGGGCGCATGGAGATACCTTCGCCACTAATATCTACATGCCCCATGAAAATGGGAGTGCACCCATGGATCTCTTTGTCAAACCTACCATGAGCAATACATACGCGGTAGACTTGGTCTAGCGCTTTGAATTCCACAATTGGGACATGGGCAAAACCCTTGTCACGTATGGCTCCCCATCTCTTCGGCCACACGAAGATCTATAACATGGGCGTGAGCATATCAAACATATACCATGCATACAACACATACCCTCAAAATATGGCTCCCACCATGATATGCCATGTCCCTCCATTGACATAACTTCACGTTAAAAATGCGTAGGAACCCAAGGAAAGTTGCTATGCAACCCCAACACTCATGCGGCACACTCGAGAGTCGCATTAGAATATTCGGGTGCACGGTCCAAGAGTTATATATCACTTCATACCCTCTTGACCCTTTTCCCTTGCTACACCGGGCATGTGTGCGCACCGAAGGCGTTTGATGCTTCCTTAATTAACTTGAGACTGAGAGTAAGAAAAAGTGCGTTTCCATTGCTTTGGGACATACTCTAGTTGTATTAGAGATGCACTGAGCATCCATGCATTTTTATCTTAGTATTGGTCCAGCCAAAAGTGGTGAGAACACATTTTGACCTATGGAACCAAACACCCAATCAGGACATGGAGTGGACCCCTTAATCCCCTTTCAATCAGAGGTAAAACATCTTTTCCTGAGTTGACTGAGCACTGACATACCTAAGGTAGAACCTATGAATTTATCTATGTTTTTCCATGAATACTCATCTGCCCTAGTGGTATGCACCATAGGGGGTTAGGCACCTCTTTTTGAGAGGTCCTGGGTTCAATTCCCGGTCAGCCTAACTAAGTAGGAAGATCCCAACTGAGTAGGAAGATCCCATGTGACATGGCAGTGACCTCATCGCCACATACCATGCCACCTCAGCACATATGGGACCCAAAACAAAGAGTGCACATCTCCTAAGATGGCACTATGGAGAGAGAGTGATCCTGAGGCAGTTTTCTAACTCTTTTCCCAAAACATTTCAGCTATCTCTGTGAATATGCATTCATTTGTATCCTGAGTTGCAGTTTCTGTGAATACCTAATCATCTTGCACTGTTTACACTGCAGCCCTTCATGCTTTGATCCTGAATTACGTTCTCTTTGCATACTGTTGGCTTGGGCTATCCTGGATTGAGTTGGCTTTACTGTATTTCATCAAACAAAAGCTTTTCATCATCCAAAACCAGCAGCAGGACACCCTACAGCAACAACAAGCAGCAGGAGAAGCAAAAACACAGTGCTGAAAACACTATAAACTTTTCTGGTAGCAGAGGCAGCCTGTCTCTGTGCACCGGCAGCGACCCCGCGCCGTACAACCAGTGCTCCGAGCAGGCAAACAAAAGCAGAAGGGTGGATTAAGATGGATCCAGGAAGAGTGGACGCCGAGGTGAACACAGCGCCAGCGCCAGAGACACCGGCAAGGCCGGCGCCTGACGCTGTACCTTCGGTGGAGCCCTTACATGGGCCAATGGATACGGCGGAGGACTCCTTGGATGGCCTCCAGACGGCCTTTGGGGCCCTGTCGGTGAAGGAAATGGTCTCTCAGCCTCAGCCTGTGAAGAGGAAGAGAGGAAACGAGAGCGAGAAGGATGCTGGAGAAGGAGCAGACGAAGGAGAGGAGCAAGGGCAAGACCCGACGGATATCCCTACATTCGAAGGCGCACCAAGCGCTTCTGGCCTACAAGCATCACCCTCTCCCATAACCACCACACACCCAGCCGCCGCTACATCCACTTCCACAACCAACCAGCCTATGGCAGAGGGCACAGGCTTTACTGGCATGCCTCACTACCCCGCCTATGGCATGGGCCCACCTACCACTGCGCTCCTTGAGGCAACTACTGCCAGTGAGCCGGTGGCTTCCAGCTCTGCGCCGCGTTGGTATGCGGCTGACCATCCCCATCCACTCCACGCCACGGGAACCTACATGGAAGTTCCTGGGTATGCTCCTGGGTGTACACCTGGGTATGCACCCCTGAGTGGGTTGAGGAGAGGACCAGAGTCTCTGGGAGGCAGGAGTAGAGGATCGGGAAGATCCTCCAACAGGTCCCTGACGCGGTCGGAGATCAACGAGGTGCTCCAAGGAGCCACTTCGAAAATCGTGAGCGACCTCACGCAAGAGATCAGGGAGAAGCTGCAGCCCCTGATGATCCCGTCCCATGCGTCACCTACGACAGTGGGGATGTCACCCCACCGAGTACAGGCTAACCACCTGGCGGCAGGGTTGACGAATACCCTGGGGAGCCTGAGGAGCCGACCGATGCCGACTCCTGCAGCAGTACCAAGAAGCCCGTTCGTCCCGAGGACAGCCCAGCCGCCCTACAGTCACGTGACGAACTCGACGAGGGCCGAGCTGGACCAGCTGGGGCTGACAGCCCTAAGGGCTATGGTGGACGTGGAGCCTTATGGCTCCAGTGATCTAGGCGGAGACCCCTCCGATGATGGGCCGCCTTCGATGACTTCTTCTTCGCCATCGGATGACGAAGACCCTGAGGACCCCGAGGACTCCAAGGGTAAGAAGAAGAAGAAGAAGAAGAAGAAGACCCGACGCCCTGAAGGACGCCGAGCTCAGGAGGCGAAGGCCATTGCCACCTCCAAGATAGTGGTGAACCTGCCTGAATTCACAGGCAAGGACCTCAGCGAGTTCGCTGAGAACTTTGGCCGGTTCCTACGACTGACCGGCCAAACCCACGCGAGTGGGCGAGTGAAGTGCGACCTGCTCCTGCAGTGCTGCAAGACGAAGTACCTGGAGAAGCAGGTCAGGCAGATCGTCACCAACTCCGCCACCTTTGCCGACGTGTTGGTTGCCCTGGAGAGGCAGTACCCAACCTACGAGACCGACCTCTCCATCAGGGCCGAGATCCAGAACCTGCCCGTCCTGCCCAACAACCCCAAACCCGGCAGGGTCTCCGAGCTGTTGGCGGACCTGGACCACTGGGCTGGACGACTGACGCCCGGTTCCTACAGCAGCGACGACCTGCTGTTTTGGTTGTGCTCCAAGCTCCCCCGTGAGCTATGGGACGAGTGCCGTCTGACGGCTGAGCGCAAAGCTAGATCCCTCCGCTACGAGGATCTATGCGTGCTGCTCCTGGAGATGGCGCTGGAGAAGGAGAGCGACCAACAACTGAACCACTACCGTCCTGGTGGTGGAGGTTCTGGAGGCAAAGGGTACCAAGGGTCCCGACCTGGGCAGGGGACTACCCCCAAACACGCCCACGCCCGCCTAATGGAGAACGTGAAGGAGCTATTCTGGTGTGATGCCAGAGATGAACAGGGCCACCTGCAGCATGCCTCCGACTGCGAGCAGCGAGACTGCTTTGTTGTCCAGGGGAAGCAGCAGGAAAAGATCACCGGCGCCAAGGTGAAGATGCCGGATCATTACCGCTGCACCATCACGTGTGCATTCTGCGGTAAGCGGAAGCACTATGAGGACGAGTGCTACCATAAGCAACGCCTATCGGCGAAGCTTAAGGGGGAAGATCCTGGCAAAAGCTCAGGCAAAGGTGGAGGCAAGGCCAAAGGCAACGACTCCGGCAAGGGCAAGTCGAAAGGACGTGGTCAAGGTGGTCAAGACAAGGGTCAAGGCGGACGAGGAGGAGGCGCTAACCGCCAGAACGACAACAAGAACAAGGACAAGAACGGAGGTAACCCCAACCCTAATCCAGGGGGGAACTCCGAGCCCTCTGGAGGGCAGTCTGGACCTACCACACGCTCACAGACGCAGGCCCAGCAAGAACAAGGAGCCAAGCGTGAGCATGAAGGTGGTGACGACGGCAACGCCAAGAAGAGAAGCCGTTTCATGAGGATGGCCCGCAAATTGCGGAACAAGGGGTTCGAGGTGACCTGTCCCGCGGAGTTCTGACGGGGACGCTCTGGTGGCACCCAAGACCTGGTGTTTTGGGTACGTATCCGACTAGGGGGACGTGAATACCTGGGGGTACTGGATACTGGAGCCACAATATCGATAGTGGCCAAGAAAATTTTACCTTGTGGGAGCCTGAAGAACACCATGACCACCGCCGCTATACGGATGGGGGATGGACATGTGGTGCACAGCTGCGGGGACTGCGAAGTGGAGGTACCTATGGGCTCCAAGACTATCGCCCATCGGTTCTATGTGATGGACACTGATGCCTTCGACTTTGTACTGGGTACTGACTTCTTCGTGCAGCACTCCCAGATACAATCCCTGACGCTGCAAGCGCCCTACCTCCTGTACGTGGACCACGGCAGTGGCAGAGAGTCTGTGCCACTGGAGCAGTCGGAACATACCTCGAGTTACCTGAGACTATCGAAGGAGGAGCCCTCGAACATGATGGCGGCCTCCAAAACTGAGGACTATCAACTATTGGGGGAAGTCCTAGACCAAGGTCTGAAGGAGTTGCATTACTCTCGAGAAGACCTAAGTGTGGAACTGTTCGCCAGCGACAAGCAGCATGTACTGGACCTATACTGCAGCAAGGGGAAGAACTGCAGCTACAAATTTTACTGGCCCTCTTTCGGGATGGCCTACGGGAACCCCAGATTCAGTGAACTGGGGAAGGTGCTGACCAAGGTGGCCTTGGAACGTTCCCGTATGGTCCTGTGTTCCCCCGATTGGGGAGCCCATGGGGGGAACGAGTACTGGCGAACCCTCCTTGACAAGCTGACTATCAGCTCCGTGCGGTTACCTGATGAGGCCATCTACGTGCCTCTGGGACGCAAGACGCCCATTGGGAAGCCCGGATGGGGGAGTATGCTCAGCGTGGTGGACGGAGGTCTTACCACCATCCCCTGGGAAGACCTGGACCCTACTCTGGTCCAGGCTATACAACGAGAAAGCGATGGACTCGCCTTGGGTGACTTGAAGGATCGCCTACGACCTCAAGATGCTGTTGAAACTACACCCGGAGGAGATGAGTACGTCGTGACTGACACTAACGCCCCCAACTCTCCCCGTCATGTACCTGTTCCTGATGGAGTCTCTGAGTGTGGACTATCTGAGCTACCTAGCTCTATCCACTCAGACGACGAAACTGAGCACGACGCCTTCTTCGTGCAGACTGCGGTGGAAGAAGTGGAGAACGCCGAGTACGTCGCCCCACTAAAACCCCTACTCTCCATGAGGGTGGAAGACCCCGTAGATGAAGAGCTGGACCCTAGATCCAGGCTCAGGGAGTATGTGGATTCCAAGAGGAAGTTGGTGGCGAAAAAGCTATGCTACGCGAAGCCTACCCGCAGCTCGTGGCCACTGAAGCAAGGACGTATGGGAGACCTATCCCAACTGAAGGAGGACCTTGAACAGAAGATCACCATTTGGCAAAGGGAGGTAGATCTCAAGCTCATGAAGAGCGTATGGGGTGCCCATGTGAGGACCCCAGATGAGGACGACCTCTCGGAGGAATGTGTATGTGAACCCCCTAAAGCGTGCCTATGTTGCCATCGTCCACCGGAGATGGTTGAGCAAGACCTTCTGTATGCCTACCAAGGGCTGAAGGATGCTACCGCGGGCGAAGAGTCGGTGGAGGACCACCTCCCGACGTCTATTCAAGGGGCAAGCAACTTACACTCCGACGAGGACATGGAGGACAAGATCAAGGTACTGGACCCGCGGGTACAAAAGCTGATAAGGACCTATCTGGAGGTGTTCGGAGAACTACCCCCTCCAGCCTCATGCGACAAGCTGGTACAGATGGACCTCAAGCTGAAACCCGAGTTCGTGGGTCACAAGATCCGGAGGAGACCCTATCCAGCTCCTAAAGAGCAGGCCGACGAGATTGAGCGACAGATACAAGAATGTATCGACGCTGGCCTAGTCCTGGAGTACAAGGATGGGGACTACCCCCTACACTGCAGCCCCTGTTTCCTGGTGGCTAAACCTGGGTCTACAGCCAAACGGCTGGTAGTGGACTATGGAGAGCTGAACAAGAAGACGCTGAACCACTCAGGGTCCATTCCCAATATGGAGTCTACCCTGGAGAAGATAGCCTCCTGTCGCTACAAGACCAAGATGGACAAGCGAAGTGGATTCTGGCAAGTGGACCTGACGCCCAACGCGCAGGAACTACTGGCCTTCATCACCCCTCAGGGGAGGGTATTCAAGTGGAAAGTCATGCCATTCGGCGTGGCTAACGCCCCCGCTCTGTTCCAAGAGCTGATGAACAAGATCTTGTCCATCCTACGAAGGAGACCTAAGGTGCAGGAGCTCATATCCCGTGGGGCCCAGATGGAGGCTCACATCGACGATGTATGCCTCGGGACCAATACCCAGGAGGATCACCTAATCCTCTTGGGTGAGTTCTTTGCGGTCTGCCAGGAGAACCACACACGACTCAAGCTGGAGAAATGTGAGTTCATGCAGGAGACCATGCAGTACCTGGGGTTTGACGTTGGCTATGGGTGGTGGACCCCAGCGGCCTCTAAGGCCAAACCCCTGATGGATGCCAAGGTACGACACGAAGACCCCAAGAAAGGACTTCATGATGTACGCAGTTTCATTGGGGCGTGCAACTTCTATCGCCGCCACATCAAAAACTTCACCTACACCAGCGCGGTACTGACTGACTTGATCAAGAAGAGTACTACTTGGCGCTGGGGCCCACAAGAGCAACAAGCGTTTGACGAGCTCAAAGACAAGGTAGCCAACGCTAAGTGCTTGGGCGTGCCTAGGGCACAAGGGGAGATTATCCTGGTGACCGACGCCAGCAATGTGGGCGGTGGTGGAACGTTGTTCCAATGGCAAGCACTAGAGAAGGAGGAGTTCGACTCGGCCATTTCCCAATGGGGGACGGAAGGTCTCAACCGAGATGGAACCCTCAAGCACAGCTACCCTGACGACAAGTGGGTCCTAGTACCTCTGGGCCACTGGAACTGGAAGTGGAACCAGGCCAGAGGGAACTACTCCACTTATGAGCAGGAACTGCTCGCGGGTATGCTGGTGCTATCCTCACAAGCACGACTGTTGGGGAGTAACCCTGTGGTCTGGCTATGCGACCAAGAACCGGTCCGCAGTTTCCAGAAGGGCCCCCCACCTGAGAAGGCCAAGCTACGTCGCTGGTGGACCTACCTCAGTCAACTACGGCTGACGGTACACCATATCCAGGGAGTGAAGAACGAGTGTGCCGACTACATCAGCCGCAACAACTTCGACGCCCTGATTGGTGCCCGGTCTGAAGCGCTGGCTAAGGAAGCGTTCAGCCGTATGGACGTACACCTGGACCTGAACATGACCATGATACGCCCCCTGGATGGACTCCAACAATCGGAGTACCTACAGGAGTTTGTTGATATCTACCGGCGCCTGGAGAAACGCCTTGAACCCCTCCTGGTCAACCAAGACCAGTGGAAGCGGGACAAGAGCTACCTCTGGCACGAGGACCGCATCGTGGTGCCTAGTGACCGAGTCCCAGCGCTGCTGAAGTGGACCCATGAGTCCAGTGGTCATGTGGGTGCTGACCGTACCCTGAGGCTGTTCAAGCAGTGGTTCCACACTACGTGGACTGACGACCAGCTGCGGAAGACGCTCCTGCCTATCGTGCACAAGTGCCCGTGCAGGTCCTGTAAACCAGGGGATATCAGGGACAGAGGTCTCTACTCGACCCTGCCCATCCCTCACTGTGCTAACAGTGTTCTATACGTGGACTACACGGAGATGCCGAAGTTCGGGGGCTATGACTTCGCCCTCGTGGTAACCTGTGGGTTGACCAGGTTTACCAGGGTGTTCCCATGTACCAAGCACATTACCGGAGAGGAGACTATCAAGATACTCCTGGAGGAGTGGTTTTGTGTCTATGGGGCGCCCAAGGAGATCAACTCCGATGAGGACGTACGAGTACGCTCAGATACTGGCTGGTACAAGAGGGTCCTGAGGTCCCTCAATGTCCAGGTGTCTACGGGGATTCCCTACTCTCACACGAGCAACCCCCTGTGTGAGCGACAGATTCGTGTCCTGAAGGAGAACGTCAGGATATGGTGCAAAACTGAACGCACCAGAGACTGGGTGAGACTACTCCCCGTCATATCCTTGATGATGAACTCCCAAGAGAGTTCAGCTACTGGCTACTCGCCACATGAGCTATTCATGGGGCGCCCGGCATGGTTCCTACATGCCCCCTATCCAGAGGACACCCATTCTTCTGTGGGTGAATGGGTCCAAGAGCAACAAGCGAAGGTGGACAAGGCCAAGGCTATGCTCCAGAGAGTGAGGGAGCGTCAGTGGAACAAGAAGAACAAGCACCGTGTACCGGCCACCTACCAAGAAGGGGACTGGGTGCTGGTGCACCACAGTCGACTACCCGCCTGGCCACGCTCTACCAGCGATGACCCATACTTCGGGCCGTACAAGATCCTATCTGTGGATGGACACCGTATCACCGTGCGGTGTTCTCCCCGTCTAGGGGGGACCCTGGTGTGCGCCGCTCAACACCTGAAGCGCTACCATGATCCTGAAGACCTCTGTGGGGAGGAGTGGGAGCTGAACGACGAGGAAATCGCCGCTCTGGACCTACAAGGGGCTGCCAGCCCTATGGAAGTTGAAGGTGAACTCCCCGACATGAACGCCGAGGAGATGGCTAAGGAGGGCTTCTACCTGGTGAAGTCTGTCCTACGCCACCGCTATCGCCAGGGTTGGCGCTTCCTCACCCTCTGGGAAGGGTTTGGAGTCGAAGAGGCCACCTGGGAGCCCTTCTCTGCATTTTTTCTACCTGAGGGACGCCTAAACTCAGTTCTGGTTGACTACTTGTCCCAGAACAACCTTGGTGAGTTGTTGAGGCTCGCTGAGATGCTTGCCTCCAAGAATAAAGCTAGGGACTGAACCTTACCCTTACCTGCCAAAGCGTATGTGTGAGTGTGCTAGTCCTAAGGTCCTGAGAGCAAGCCGCAGAAGTGGTGTCCTAATTATACCCAAGTCTGCGCCCTTGCTGAACCTGGAGGGTTGGCTTATTGATGCCACGGGGTACGCCCCGGGTCTCCCCTCCCCTATGCGCCCAATTTCTGTGCTGGCGCAAAACCTTGGGGGAATACCCAGAGTGTTAATCCAGGTATTGTTTTCCCTACCTACCTGTCTACTACAGGGAGGGGTGGCCAAAAGCTATGAAGGCATACAAAACGCCTGTTTGCTATGTGGCCAAAAAACACTAACCTAACCCACTGTCACAGCCCACCAACCCAGCTAAAATTGCAGGAAAAGGGTGGGACAGTGACACGCCCCCTACAGGTCCTACACACCCTACAGTGGCACCATCCTGGTGGGCGAGCGCTGGGCAACTGGCTCTAGCCCCCACGCAGGACTACCACTCCTACACGCACACTCTACTTGGCGTTGCGAAGAGGAAGTTCTCGAGGGTCCTAGCGACCCACCTGTGAAATGACAAGAGAACACAGCGCTACTAAGCAACTGTGGCCTCACAGGGGACGCCACAACGCGTTTCCCCTGCAAGGGCTTGGAGGCAAGGAGTGCTCTCGTGTGCAAGGCGCAGATGTCGATGAAGTCGGACTCCCTGCTCTGCCACAGGCGGAGCGGAGTTACTTGTTTGTGTGATCTACGCCCCTGTTTAGCAGGGCATAAAAAAAAATGCTGCTGCACCACTCACCCTACCTGCCCACCTGTAAAACAAAGGCAAATGAAAGGGCGTTTGCGGCGAAGGAACCAAGGCACACTCCAGGTATCATACCCTTCTCAGTGTGCCCTATAATACGCTGTCCGCAAACACGCTGCATGGAGCAGCTACCCTTGTCAAGCAAGCAAGCGTTAAGGGACTCCTCAGGTTCTCTTAAAGAACGTACCGAGGAGCCCCTGGGTAGCCTAAACAAGGTTTACCGTGCGCACTTCGCGTGGCCTACCCTTTAATGCATGTGTGCATGCACGACTATGCACGATCACGTGGGCAAACCTGCCCATCTCCACAACAATCTTGACTCCACCAGGGGGTGGCCCCGCCTGGGCGTACCTACCTTACCTACCGCTGGGAAGTGGAGCAAGGAGAAGGGGCGCACGCGAAGAACGTTGCTATGCACTTGTGTGTATGACTAATCACCCTGATCTGACCGCTAATCATCTGCAATCTTCCTAATCAATCCCTCTACCGCGTCCTATCGTTGTTTCCGTTGTTAACGCTGCTACACGACTCGGTCACGGAGACTCGAGACGAGCAATGTGTATGCGGCATGCAAGACGAGCATACCTGTAGTTTATACCTGATTCATTGAAGTCTTTTCAATTGATTTTCGAATTCTTGAATTTTTGAAGCTTCTATTAGTGTGGGTGGAATCTGTATGTTTGTTTATTAATGTGTGTCTCGTCATTTTCAAGACTACGTGATACATACGTTTATAATTCCATTATTTTTCCATTTTCCGGCGCTTCGCTAGGAGCCGCTCCTGCGCGCCGCCATTTTATGCGTATGAATCTCTGGACTTAAAAAATCCAGAGATGACTATAATTTCTATAAAAATGTGCTGAAGATGCACAATTGGATTCTGCTCAGGTGTGTCGTTTCAGAAAAATTCTGCGCCGTCATTTGACGGATTTTGATGTCGTCGCTTCGTTTTTGCGTGGATTCGTCCATAATTCTCCCATTCCTGCCTCTGCAGATACCCACGCGCAGCCTCGCTGAGTAGGCCGTGTTCGGGCCGAAACGCAGGTGCCTGGAGAGGCTGAGCAGAACCAAGACCCCACCAAGGGGCAAATTAATTTCTTTTCGACTCCCTACGCCCTAAGACAGGTCACAGGTCGCCAGCAGGTTTACGAGAACCCATGCGAGTGTGTATAATGTGTCTTGCGTTTGGGTTGTGTCGACGCTGCGTCTTGGAGGAAGGGATGCATATGCACATGTTTGGCATGCTCCCAATCTGACCCAACCAAGCCACAGGAGCCCCGGCAGCGCCAAGAGCGCTGAGTCTTCTGTAGGAAACTGTACAATCAGAGCAGCAAAAGGACGCCAGCCATGGTGAGCGCCCATTTTTCAGTGTGAGGGAGACTGTAAGTATTTTAAAGTAGATGTGGAAACCAAGGAAAGGCCAAGAAAAATTCCCTTTTTCCTACAATGCGACAGTGGTGGCCACCACAGCACAAGGGGGGAGTAAGAAAAAGTGCGTTTCCATTGCTTTGGGACATACTCTAGTTGTATTAGAGATGCACTGAGCATCCATGCATTTTTATCTTAGTATTGGTCCAGCCAAAAGTGGTGAGAACACATTTTGACCTATGGAACCAAACACCCAATCAGGACATGGAGTGGACCCCTTAATCCCCTTTCAATCAGAGGTAAAACATCTTTTCCTGAGTTGACTGAGCACTGACATACCTAAGGTAGAACCTATGAATTTATCTATGTTTTTCCATGAATACTCATCTGCCCTAGTGGTATGCACCATAGGGGGTTAGGCACCTCTTTTTGAGAGGTCCTGGGTTCAATTCCCGGTCAGCCTAACTAAGTAGGAAGATCCCAACTGAGTAGGAAGATCCCATGTGACATGGCAGTGACCTCATCGCCACATACCATGCCACCTCAGCACATATGGGACCCAAAACAAAGAGTGCACATCTCCTAAGATGGCACTATGGAGAGAGAGTGATCCTGAGGCAGTTTTCTAACTCTTTTCCCAAAACATTTCAGCTATCTCTGTGAATATGCATTCATTTGTATCCTGAGTTGCAGTTTCTGTGAATACCTAATCATCTTGCACTGTTTACACTGCAGCCCTTCATGCTTTGATCCTGAATTACCTTCTCTTTGCATACTGTTGGCTTGGGCTATCCTGGATTGAGTTGGCTTTACTGTATTTCATCAAACAAAAGCTTTTCATCATCCAAAACCAGCAGCAGGACACCCTACAGCAACAACAAGCAGCAGGAGAAGCAAAAACACAGTGCTGCAAACACTATAAACTTTTCTCTGAGGCGCTTGCAACTGAACCTTCCTTATTCTCTTCTCCTCACACTCGCTCGTAGATATGGTCCTTCAAAGTGGTCCCACGATTCGCTTTTGTTTCCCTTATATCTCCAAGTCAATTGGGTGGCAAGTATAAGGGAAACCTGATTCCGGCATAGGGAAAGGAGTATGACCACTCGAAGAAGTCCAAATCAAGTGCGGCGATGTCGAAGTCGAAAATTCGATTTCGACATCGCGAAAAATTCTGATTAAAATTTCGAGTGCTTATTTAGAGAATTGCGGAAGCAACGAACCCTTTACTGATGAAATCTGACCCTTCAACGGAATATCCGCCAAAATATCTGGAAATAACAGTTAACCAATCGGTTAACGCAAAATCGCGAGCCAACTGACAGTCGCCGATACATTGACTATCAGAACGAAAGGCTGAAAAATTACGGAAACATTATGATAATAAAACCCTGTTGATTCCTGATATTCCGATATATAAATCTCCGCTGGCGGCGCCTCGGTACTGAATGTGGCCGCTCATAGCCAGAATGGCCAAACCTATCACACTATCACATCAGGTTAGTTCAGGTGGACGGGAGAGTATGATATCAGCCAATGGCGGCTTGCCGGCACGTAGATATACACCCCAAGTGACCCCAAGATGGCCACGGGGGTCCGAACCGGCTTCATCCCCCTTCTCAGAGCGTTGTATCCGCTCGGAAACCAATGAAGAGAGGACGGGAGGACCCCAATGGGCTCCAACCCCCCCCTCCATGTCCCAAGGACACATGGAGGCCCCACACACGTCGTAGGCGTCCCCCATGCCCCAAGGGAGGGGTGAGGACACTGATAATCAGCGCCCTACGCCATATCCGGTCTCCTCTTGATCTACAACATGGACCAAGGGGATCAAAGATAGAAAAACGTCGTCGGTCGACCTAAAAAAGTATACCACAGTGAAATATATACGTGGAGATCGAGTGAAGGGGGTATATGGCCAATCAAGGCCGAAAAATCCCCGGATGAACGCCCTCACCTGTCTCCCCAAGCACAGAAACAAACAAGATGCCAAGGGGGGATCCATTACGGTGCTACAGCAGCAACCAAATGGACCAATACGTCCTTGACATCCAAGGAAATACTCTTTTTCTTTAGGTAATCCATCCAGACCGTGGTATACCTCGGCACGAAACTGCCCGGAGGCTCCCACGAGTCCCTGGATGCGGCGAATCCCTTCCAACGGACTTTGTAAAGCCTCCCCCCAGGCGTCCCCGGGTCCGGCTTGTCCGCCAGGATCTTCTCCTCGGTGAAATCGTCGTCCTCACCCTCATCGTCCGAGTCCACATCGCCAGCCGTGAACTCGAAGGTGACGGGACGTCCGCTGGGGTCTGGTGCTCGGGGACGAAGCTGGGTGTGGTCGCGGTCCAGGATCTTGTTACTGCATACACATCCTGCCCGACCTTCCGCACGATTACCCCCGGCACATACCAGGACGCCTGCCGATGCCTGGACAGGACATCCTTGTGGTGCCGCTCCACCCACACGGTGTCTTGGAGGGCATACTTCTGGACCTTTCCCTGCTTGAAGTACTTGGCCCTCTTGTCATGCTCGTCCTGAAGTGCCTTGCACACCTTGGCCGCCGTGTCGTCCGCCTCAGCCATCATAGCGCTCGCATCCTGGGCCACTTTGCCATGGTTCATCCACGGGAGAGTGCGTGACACTCGATCCCGTAGGAACAGGATACGATGGGGCGACAGTCCAGTGGGTCCCGGAAGGTCGTGATACGCTTGGAGCACTCTCCACAGCGAGTTATACCAGTTCCGGCCCGGTTCGTCAATGTGCAGCTGGCGGAACTTCTCAAACATCTGCTGCCCGGCTACCTCAGCCCGGCCATTCGACCGGCTGTGGTATGCCACGGTCTTGGCGTGCCGAATCCCCATGTGCTTGCACATCGTCTTGAACCACGTCCCCACGAATTGACTGCCCCGATCGCTGCAGATGACAGCTGGGACATCGAAGATCGTCAGCCAATGCCTGATCATGGCATTAGCGACGGTCTTGGCCTGCAGCCCCACTCCATGCTTGTCCTTCTTGTCCTTCTTCTTGGACTTCTTGCCAGGGACTGCCATGATATACCCACTGTGCCTGTCCACCGCCAGGATGACACAGTCGTAGGTCTCTCCTTCCACGGTGACCTCAGGCATGGCGAATACATCCATGGCCACGGACCGCATAGGAGCCTCCGGTATAGCCGTATACACCGGGTTGCCCGCTGTGGAGTGGTTGGGGCTCTTCGTGGCCCGACACACGGCACAGTCGCTGCAGTACCTGTCCAGGATGGCATAGTACCCCGGAGGGAACTTGAAACGCCAATCCAGGTCCTGCTGCATCTTGTCTCGGCCAGGGTGCATGAGCTGGGCGTTGTGCCAATGGTCAATGAGCTCCTCTACTCGGTTCTCGGGCACCAGCAGCTTGTCCTTGAGGAACAACTTGTCGCCATCCTCGGTCAAGCCCTCGGGCCATTCGTCGTCTGACGGGGCGCTCACGGCATTCCAGTACTTGCTCCAGTGCTCGTATGCCGCGTAGTCATCCGACCAGTCCTCTGTGAGCACCGACCTGACTAGCTCTACAGGGGCCACCATCCATTGCTCGAGGATTTCCTCTCGAATAGCTTGGACGCGGGCACCCCGGAACTTGGCCAGGTCCGTACGGTTCGCCATCACCACAAAGCACTTGACCCCCTCTTGCTCCATGGTCTTCTCCATCTCGATGATGCGCTTGGCCTCCTCGGTTTCCTCGGCGTCCCAATGGCTGGATATGTCCATCCACGCCTTGCCCGCGGGGTAGGCCCAGCGACTGAGGCAATCTGCCACAGTGTTGTCCTTCCCCGGGACGTACACGACGCTGAGGTCGAACTTGGCGAACGTCTCATGCCATCGGGCCCTCCTCGCCGCCGGTCCCGAGGGGGTGTCGACGTGCTCCTTGTGCCAGGTCTGCAAGGACTGATGGTCTGTACAAACCACCACCGGTTGCAATCCGATGTGGCCAGACCACTTCCTGAGCGCACAAACAATGGCGTACGTCTCCTTCTCCCTCGCGGTCCAGGTGCGGCGTTGGCCCTCGGCCAGGATCCGGCTCCAGAACGCCACGGGTACATGCGACCCGTCGTCTCGGATCTGCTCGAGGACTGCCCCCACCGCATAGTCCGAGGCGTCCGTCCGTAGCACGAATCCCTTGTCCGGGTCCACCAGGAACAGCCCCAACTGCCCCAGGAGTCGCTCCTTCAGGCTGTTGAACGCATCCTCAGCCTCAGGGGTCCAGGCAAGCTTCTTCTTGCTCCCCTTCCGGCCATCGAACTTGCCCACCTGCAACATCTTGTGCAGCGGCCCCGAGAGTTCTGCATACATCCGGACATAGCCCGAATAGTAATTGCAGAACCCCATGAAGGACCGGAGTTCGCTGATGGTCTGGGGTTTCTCCCAGTGGTTCAGGGACGCCAGCTTCCCAGGCATGGGACGGCGTTGCCCGTGACCAACCACGTGACCCGCGAACTCCACTTCCTTCACGAAGAGTGAGGCTTTGGTGGGCTTGCACACCATCTTGTGCTTGTCCAACTCGCTGAGCACTCGGCGCAGATCCTTCTCATGCGCGTCGATGAGCTCGTCCTCAGTCATGTTCTCCGTACCGGACCCGATGATGATGTCATCCACGAAGGGGTCGGCACAGTCCCGGACAGGACCGAGTAGGTCCTCCATCATGCGTTGGAAAGCGGCGTTGCCATTCTTGGCGCCCATAGGCACCACTTTCCACTGCATGGGCCCCAGCGGCGTCGACATCCCTGTGCAGGGCCTGGAGTCCGGGTGTAGCGGCATCTGGTGGTAACCGTGTTTCAGGTCCAACACCGTGAAAATCCGCTTTTTCTGTTGCTTTTGGAGGATGGAGTCGATCAGGGGAAGCGAGTACGAGTTGTGCTCGGTCTGCTCGTTCAAACCTCTGTAATCAACCACCAACCTCCACTCGCCCTTCTCCTTCTTGGGCACGATGAAGGCTGGGCTGGCCCACTCACTGTCGGAGGGTTCGATCCATCTGCCTCAATGAACTCGGCCAACAGCTTCTTCATGGCCTCGGCCCGATCGCCCTGAAGTTGGTACTCCCGATGACGATAGATCTTCGGGTTCGGCTTCAGACTGATCTTCGCTGTACCAAACCTCCCACGATCTGGAGGGTTCTTGTTGGCGACGCCACTGAATAGCCGCGGATAGGCCTTGATCAGCCTCTCCTTCAGCTCGGCGACCTTCGGGTTCTCCTGGGCCTCTTCAGCCGCTTGCTTCGGTATAGATACAACCGACCGCACTGCGGTATAGGCGTCTTCTGGGTCCGATTCCGACTTCTCCTCGTCCGATATGCCGTCTTCATCGTCGTGGGGAGCTCTTCCCACCGATAATCTTCGGAAATTTGCGACATCGGGCTGGTGACTGTCGCTATCGGCACCCATTCTTGGAAAATCCCATGTTGGTGGGTCCGACTCAACCGGACCATCGTATTGGTCCGCGATGTGATCCATGACCCTCGCCACAAACTCGTCCTTCTCGTACTTGCCGGTGACCAACATCTTGTCATCCCACCAATGCGGAGATGTGACCATGGCCCGCCCCTTCTTGGCTGCCACACGGTCGTGCATCCCGATCCGCATGTAGTTGACGACTTCGTCGATCTCGGCGTGGGACAGGACGTCAATGCCATCAATAGGCTGATCCGTCCCCTCCTTGGGCTCAAACATGACCTTCATGGGCACCGCCTCCACCCTACGGATGAATGCTTCATCACCCGTGGGTTGGGCTTGCGCCCCATCCACCAGGAAAGCCTTGGTACCCCACGCTTGACCCGAGGAGGGCATTGATACACCCTTGGCGTCGATGACCAACTCCTCCTCTGGCCCGAATGACATCTCGTTCAGGGTGATGGAGTCCAGCGTCGACTTGAGACCCTCCAGCGGACATGGGGTGGATCCTATGCCGGTTATGACCAGGATCCCCTTCGCCCTATCCGCGATGATCTTCTCCACCGTACGTCTGGTGTTATCCAGGGAGCCATGCCAATACATGGGCCCCCACTCCTTCATACCCCAATGCCTGTGCCAGGCTGAGTCTCCTCGATGCCAATGCCTCCTACACTTCCGCAAAAGTGGGGCATCCCGGGAAGCGAAGACGTCCGTCTCGGGCACTTCAGCTCCCAGCGTCTGAATCATCCTGGCGTACACTTGCGGCGCCATTCCATACTCCGTGAGCTGAACTCCACGGTCTCCTCTGGACTTGGCACCCACCGCTTGCACCGCTCGGACGATCCGATCCTCTTCCTCAGCATTCCATTGGGATGACCCGCACGCATAATCCGTGGACAGCCATGCGAGGCATTCATCGTCCTCCCGGACCAGCGTTGCGCGATGGGGAAGGGCTCCAATGGCGTTGGCCACCATGAAGTCGTACCCCATGATCATATCCCAATCAGTAATGTCGGCCACATAGAAGTTCCCGGATAGAGTGCTTCTCTTCGCCTGATCAGGGCGGTTCAAGCGCTCATGCTCCCAGAATTCCATACTGATAGTGGCCTCATGGGTGCCACCACCCATAATCTCTCCGTTGGCGACCTTCAGGCGGACCGGTCTCCGGCTGGGCTGCAGGAGTTCCTCCTTGAACAACCCTCTCCGGACCAGGCTCACCTGGGCACCCGTATCCACTAACACATCCACCACCTTCTCCTCTTGTCCGCACCGTACTCGCACTTTCAAGTGCAACTGCCGCTCGTCGCCATGCGGTGTATGGACGACTCTCACGGCATGCAACTCTAGCACGTCCGGGTGCATCAGGACTTCAAGGGTATGGACACGGATGGTGTAGATCTTGGGTTGGTCCTGCCCGTCCACGGGGCTCTCCGTGGTCGCTCCTTCCTTCTTGCCATGTCCCGTACCCACATGTACTTCCCTTGGCAGGGCGCTCCAGGGGTTGGGAGTGGCGAAGCTCAGTGGTTTTGGCTCCTCCGGAGCCTTCTTCGGCACCCGATGTGCCTTCGCTTTCTCTGGGATTCCACTGATTTCCGGAGGAGAGACCTCCGAGGTCCCACTCCCGTGGAGGCTCCTCTAGACTTGGCTTCCCGCAGCCCCTTCCGGCTGCGATCTGCCAGGACTTTGTCCACCACGTTGCTGGGCTTTGAGTTCCTCCAATGTCCTCAACATGTCCTCGGCAACCTCCTCGATCGACCTCCCTCGTCGGTCTTGGCCAGGTCCACCACCATAGCCTCTTCCTCCGCCTTTCCCTTGGCCTTTGCCTTGGCCTATTCCCCCGTCTCCGCCCTTCGCCTTCCAATCGGAAATCCGCTGCTCCTTGGGCTTCTTCTCGGGGTGAGCGGCGAAGTAGGCCTTCTTGTCCGCCTCATACACCTTGCACTGACGGTGGTCGTGTGCATGGTTGTTTCCCTTGCCATAACAGACCCAGCACCCGTCGTGCTGAGACCTGTACTCTCTGAAAGAGAGCGGTGGGTTCCCGATCCTCCTTGGCTCTCTGCCCTTCTTGGGTCCCACCTGGCTCCATCTGGACCGATCCTGCCCATTGTTCCTCACGTTGTGCGCCACAAACGCGAAGAAATGGGCCTCCTCGTGATCCTCCCGGGACCAGTGGTCTTGGCCACTTCCACTACCATCCTCCGCGGAGTTGGCCGTGTCCTCCTGGATCTCCCGATGATGGCGGTCTTCTCGGTGTCCTCGTTGTCCATGACCGTGTCGATCCTGCACGTGGGCCTCGTTCTTCGCATTGAGCTTCAACTCCACCGTGATGTACTTCACGATCTCGTCCAGGCTCATGCGGGCGAAGATGACTTGCATCCTCAGCGGCTCCCCGCGCCTCCACTCCACGTTGTTGAGGCGCAGCAACCTTTGCCCCATGGAGTCTCCAAACACCTCCACATACACGGCGTTCTTCAGTCCCAACATCCGGTTGGGTTCGCCCAGGTTCCTCCTGAAGAACTCCATGATACCCGCATGGGTATCCTCCGCCGCCATAATCCTCACCGCCACGCGCTTCTTCGCCCTCTTCTTCTCCTCGTCCTCCACTCTCCTCTTCCAGTTTCCGAGGAGGGCGTCCTTCAGCAAGTGGCGGATCTCACTGGCCTCGTTCCAGTCTTCCACCAGCTTGAGGCATCTGCGGTACTTCCGCAGATACCGGTTCCACTCCCGGACCCGCAACTCACCGCGGTCCAGCGGCAGTGGAATGGACCACAGGTCCTCCAGCTTCTGGTTCGGAGCGTCCACCCGCTCCTCGTCCTCCAGCCACTGGAGGCAGGCCTGCTCTGTGCGGATCAATCCTTCCCGGATCTGATCTCGCAGCTCCTCCTTGAGGTCCTGCGCCAGCCGGTGTGGGAATGTCCGGCATACCCACTTGTCCCGCGGCGCTCCCCACATCTCGCCGACGACCTCCTCGGCGAAGTCCTCCCAGTCCAGGATGAAGTCATCCAGGTTGGACGGGTTCCGGTCGTAATAGGGGATTTTGATTCCCCTGAGGTCGTCAATCCTGATGGCGTCTCCGACGTCTCCAGCCACCACTCCACCGAGACGGATACCACCTGTGGCCGGGGGGTGTCAGTACACTCCCCGTAAATCCCTCTCCTCCATGGAGTGCGGTCAAGTTGGGCCTGAACCCATGGGGTTTGGAATGCGGGAAGGATTTGTCCCATCGGCCGTCCATATCCCCGTATTGGGATCCTTCGCCCACAGGTTTCCGCTTGGATGGCCTCGACCATGTCCGTCGGCGCCTCCCATGGTTCGCCCCTGCATGGTCTGGTTCTGGATCTCGATCTTCTCTTCCGCATAGACTGCCATATTCGTCGTGAGCGGTACATCCTGGGCGGCATGGGACATCTGTACCGTCAGGCTCCTCGGGTCCGTGGTCACGTGCCCTTCCCGCATGGACCCAGCCGGTGCCGTGTGTTCCCCGAGCATTGTGGATTCGCTGAACAGGGGAACATACGGCAGCGCACCCGGGTCAACACGCGGAGGCGCGTATGGTGCCTCTGCAGGGCCGCCCATGGGTTTCTCCATGGCGCTCCTGAGGGTCTTAACCCGCTCCACCAGCTCCACCGCGGCCAGCTTTGCCGGGAGCTCCGGACCCGAGGCGAGGGGCTGTCGCTCCTCTAGCCTTCTCAGGCGTCCCGACATGTCCTCCACTAAGTGGAGGAGGCTGTCCACCACTTGCTGCTGCTTCTGCAGGGCCAGCCCCAGATTCTCCCGGTACCGGGCCTGATCCGCTCGCAGCTCCTCCATGTGGTTCTCCGCGGCCGACTGATCGTCCAAGATCCCCGCGACGTCCTCCTCTAGAGCATCCTTGGCGTTGTCCAGGCGGTCAAGATGATGCACGATGGCGTCCATCCCCATCTTCGGGTACTTGCCCATGAGGAAGGACACGTGCTCGCAGTGGCACGTAGCGTGCTTTCCGCCGGATTCAGCGCATCCCGCGGTTCCCGGCACCTCGGACTCATCGCCCATGGGCGTATCGCCTATGGCGTCCGTCTCTGGTCCCGTGTGCCGGGGCACAGGTGCCGTCCGGGCCCTGGCTGGCCTCTCCAAACCCTCGGCGTCGTGCTGCAGGGCGGGCTCGGGGGCTGTATGCGCCCTGGCGACCGGCGCGGACATCTCCGGCTCCGAGGGTGGCTCGTAGGCTGTCCGATAGCCCTCAGAGTGCCCCTCGGATTCCCACAGCCTGACCGGGCTGGGGTCCGTGTCCATAGCCCCGGCGTCCCTTGCCGCGGACTTGGGTGACCCGCGCTTCCGGTAGCGCCGGGCCCGTCCTCCACTGCTGCCTGAATGGCAAGCCTCATCAGAGTCCTCCGCGGCGGAGCGGAGGTTGCAAGCCTTTCGGCAGCGACGCTCACACATGGAGACCAGGTCCTCCATGTCACGTCCTCCTCTTCCCGAGTGTCGTTCTTCTCTTCGGGCTTCAACTTCCGGAGTTCGCCATGCTCTTGAACGTCCCGGTCCTTCTATGGCTCCAATATCCGGCGTGGTCTCCACCGAGTCCACAATACGCACCCGGGGCGTACTTGGGCAGGGCTCATAAGGGCCCAAGTCCCCGGGTCGGCGGTTGGTAGGGGCAGCAGGTAAGCCTCTGCTACCATAAAGAAGGTCCCTACCAGGACCGGCCCCCGCTGTGCCCCTTCCGCCTGTAACCCCTGCTGATTTATTCCGGATCAACGATTGCATTCCTCAATTTCCAGGGTCCAAATCCAAAAATATAGAAAATAAAATCCTCCTTCAACCCTGAATGGCAACCAGATCCCACAAGTACAGCAATAACCCAATTCACAATCCAAATCAGGCTGCGGGCTTTCGTTCAGCACATCGATTGTTTCACGATGGCGGGCATGTACAAGAATTGCACCAAGGAAGAAAGCCCTGAAATTGGCATATGAACACAAATAAGGCAAAGTTGGGGGAAGAGGTAAACATACACCTACACAGCCATAAACCCCTCATTCCCTGGACTCAAGACCTTCCCTTGACTCACCAACATATTGCCCTGAACCAGGTCAAATGAGATGGCTGAATGCCATGTGTCACAAGTCTCTACATAAACCCCAAAATTGTGTTCACTCCCAAGCCTCCAAATCCTAGCCCAATAGGGGAGGTGGCGTGTCATGGCCTAGAGTGGCACTCAGGACCATGCCCTACCCTGACATAAACTTGGATGGACTTGGAGTGGAATGGGCTTAGAGGAATGACCTATGAGTTTGAACTCATAACATGCCAAAAAACTGCCAATTCACACCATATTGGCCACATATCACATACATGCTCAAAAATTGAGGTTACCACTTTTCCGAAGGCTCAAAGCATGCATGGAATCGAAGTCTAGTATTCATGGAGGATAGAGACCAAAGACCAATGCCCATGTACATCCCCACCTTACCCTCGAAACCCCTTCAGATATGGGCGCCACGCACTGCCCAAGTCAGCCCATGATCTTGAGACCAATTCTTGTGATCCTTCGTGCGCCAAGCCAAATGGAGTACACGATCCGACATATGGTGGTGTTCAACTCCAATGCATATGCCAACATATGAACAACATACCATGGTTCGACTCTCCATAGGCTTCTTGCTGTTTGCTGACCAGGTAAGTACACAAAACGCAACAATGAGCAAAATTGAGGTCAAAAACATGAAAACGTGACCAAACACAAAGTTGTCATGATAGTATATCTCTATGCTCACCCCGGATATCCGCTTATGATTCAATACACAAATGATTGGAACCATTTACGAACAATTCCCCCACTTGGATCCCCAATCGGGCGCATGGAGATACCTTCGCCACTAATATCTACATGCCCCATGAAAATGGGAGTGCACCCATGGATCTCTTTGTCAAACCTACCATGAGCAATACATACGCGGTAGACTTGGTCTAGCGCTTTGAATTCCACAATTGGGACATGGGCAAAACCCTTGTCACGTATGGCTCCCCATCTCTTCGGCCACACGAAGATATATAACATGGGCGTGAGCATATCAAACATATACCATGCATATAACACATACCCTCAAAATATGGCTCCCACCATGATATGCCATGTCCCTCCATTGACATAACTTCACGTTAAAAATGCGTAGGAACCCAATGAAAGTTGCTATGCAACCCCAACACTCATGCGGCACACTGGAGAGTCGCATTAGAATATTCGGTTGCACGGTCCAAGAGTTCTATATCACTTTATACCCCCTTGACTCTTTCCCCTTGCTACACCGGGCATGTGTGCGCACCGAAGGCGTTTGATGCCTCCTTAATTAACTTGAGACTGAGGCGCTTGCAACCCAACCTTTTTTATTCTCTTTCCTCACACTCGCTCGTAGATATGGTCCTTCAAAGTGGTCCCACGATTCGCTTTTGTTTCCCTTATATCTCCAAGTCAAATGGGTGGCAAGTATAAGGGAAACCTGATTCGGGCATAGGGAAAGGAGTATGACGACTCGAAGAAGTCCAAATCAAGTGCGGCGATGTCGAAGTCGAAAATCCGATTTCGACATCGCGAAAAATTGTGATTAAAATTTCGAGTGCTTATTTAGAGAATTGCGGAAGCAACGAACCCTTTGCTGATGAAATCTGACCCTTCAACGGAATATCTGCCAAAATATCTGGAAATAACAGTTAACCAATCGGCTAACGCAAAATCGCGAGCCAACTGACAGTCACCGATACATTGACTATCAGGACGAAAGGCTGAAAAATTACGGAAACATTATGATAATAAAACCCTGTTGATTCCTGATATTCCGATATATAAATCTGCGCTGGCGGCGCCTCGGTACTGAATGTGGCCGCTCATAGCCGGAATGGCCAAACCTATCACACTATCACATCGGGTCAGTTCAGGTGGACGGGAGAGTATGATATCAGCCAATGGCGGCTTGCCGGCACGTAGATACACACCCGAAGTGACCCCAAGATGGCCACGGGGGTCCGAACCGGCTTCACTTTCAGCTGCGCTTGTGCCGATCATCTTTACACCCCCATCGGTGGCAAGGCCCCTGCAGTGCCCCTCTGTGCATCCCCGTGCTCCCCACAGGAGCCCCAGTCTGCTGTGCTTGCTCGCTGGTGCAGTGCTCGTGCTCATGTTTGCCTGCCTGTCGTGTGCCATATCGTGCCGTGTCTTGCGGGTTCTGTGGCAGGCGTGTCGGTGCCTTAGTGCGGTGTCCGGAGGTTAGGGTGGCCTGGCTCTTGCTCTGGTGTTGGCGCGTTCCGTCCAGCGCGGCAGGCGTGGCCCGGCGCAACACTGCCGTGTTCGCCGGCATGAGCTGGCGGGCTTGTGGGTCTTGTGTGGTGAGCTCCTGGCCCCTTGCGCGTTCCTGGTAGGGGTCCGGAGGAAAGGAATGCTCGTCAGTGTCGAGGCCCCCCTCCCGTCCCTTGACGCTGTTAGCTTTCTGGGCCGCGGCGAACGTGTCCCTCGCACCATTCTCGCAGGTTATATGTACCATAGCCGCCCCAGCGTCCCAGGCGTTTAACTTTCCCGAGGTGCGGGTCGGTTTCAGTGGCGCACGTACCCCTTGACCCTCGCCCTGGAAGATAACGTTCTTGACGATTTCTTGATAACATTCCTGTGGTCATTGGCGAGCCCGTGGGTCCCGCGTGTTTGCCCGTCCTCTTGGCCCGGTCGATCGCGTGTCCGGCTTGTGGGAGAGGAGGGTTAGGTGGAAGAACAGGTCCGAGTCGGGCCTCGTCCTCTTCTCTGACGCGGGCGGATTGCTGGTGTCCGGGGAGCGTGACCCCCGCCCGGGGGATGTGGGAGCGATTCGTTTGGGTTCGGCGGATTCGTTGGGTCAGTGCCCGTGTTCGACATCATGGGCTGCTAAGGCTAGCCCGTATTGGTTGGTCCTCTGCTGCGTGTGTCGCTGGTTTGGCGTCTATCGTCGGGGCCTCCGGCGAGACGAGGTGATCTCGTGGCCGTCGTGTCGTCTTCTCACCTGCCGGTGGCCAGTGCGGGACTGGGGTCGCGTGTGCGCGGCGGTGCGTCACCGCTGCACTGCTTGTAGCCGGCTGAGGTGGGCAGGGCACGTGTGTGCCGCGTCCGTCGCCCCGCGTGTTCCTGAGGGCGTGTTGCAGTTTTCGGCTCGTGGCGGCTCAGGGCCCCCGGGGGTTTCCCACGCGCCGCACGAGGGCGCTGCGGAGGGCACTGAGGATCTGGTGGACAAGGGCTGCTTGCGCTGCCTGGGCTTCCGTCTCAGTGCGGATGGCGGGCTGCAATTGCTCGCCCATCGTAGCGCCTGGATCTGGTGGATCGCGAAGACGGGGCACATGTTGGTCACTGTGGGGGTCTCCACCGTTCGCTCACGCTGGGGGATGGCCTCCAGCTGCTGCCGACCGTCCAGGTGGAACCTGCACGTCGCTGTCCAGTCCCTGGTGTGCGGCCAGCGGCGCCGCGCCCACCGCCAGAGGCAGTGGAGGGCATGGCCCGGGTGCCAGGTGCCGGCTGCCCCCGACAAGATGGCCGTCAGGGGGTCGTGGGGCTGGCCGTTGGCCAGGGGGTCAGGGTGGTCCGGCAGGGCTCTGTTCGCCGGGAGCATGGAGTCGACAGGCTCCAGGCTCGAGTGGCTCTCCTGTGGGAGCGGGGTGATCCGCACTTGGTAGTAGTGGCCAGTTTCCATCACGATCATGGCAATGGTGCTGGAGTCACGCTCGCCTGGCAGGGGCGCTGCGCGTGCCGTCTCTGGGTACTGCTCCACCATGCTCGTGGGGTTACGCCCCCTGTTGCGGGCTGTCCTGCTTTCCTATTCCGCCAGGCCTTCGTACGGTGGGATGCGGAGGGTTTCGGCTCTCGGTGGCGGGGCGGCCACGCTCCCGGCCCCCGGTGCTGGGTGCGGGCCTGGAGTCCGTCCGTGGCGCTATGAGCGTGTGTGCCCGGCCCAGGTGTGGGACCCATATGCCTCCCTGGTCCGGCTGGTGGGTGTTGAACCACCAGATCCACGCGTCAACAAGGTCGTCCTTGAGCTGTGTCCCGGGGGTGACGAGCGCCTTGAGCTGCCGCAGAAAGAGTTCGGTTGTTGCGGCGTGTGGCAGGCCGACCACGGCGAAGAGCCTACTCGTCTCGACGTCCTTGTGGTGTTCCCGGAGTACTGGCACTAGCTCGCTCAAGGGTGCGGTGGCGTGGATGCCGTAGAGCGCGCTCAGTTCCGCATCGTCGAAGGGACCTCCGTTGCGGTGGTTGGGGGGGGTTGGAGGGGATGGCCTCCTGGTCCTGGTCCGGTGTGGTGCCAGTCGGGGAGGGATGCCCTGGGGCGGTGCCGGGGTGTCCCCTAGGCACATTTCCCGTGGGAGGCTTCCGTTGCTGTGGCATCGAACAGGCCTACGGTGGTGGGCAGTGAGTCACCTGACTCCTGAGGGCCTGAGGTCACTGTCATTTCTGCGTCTGCTCCTGGGCCGCTTGCGTCGTGCTCCCGTTGTTGCGTTGCGTCCTCCGCGCCTCGGCAGTTTGGCTGTGTTGCTGCTGGGGTGCCGAACCCCGTGGTGTACAGGCCCAGTTCAACGGGTGCCCGGTGCCCGCGTTTGGGACCGGTGTCATCGCGTCCCGCTTGCGGGGGTGGGGGTGTTGGGACGGTTGTCCTCCCACCCCTTGTGCAGACCGTTTGTCGGCCGCGGGTTCTCTTGGCCGTGTGTCTGTGGCGTTCTGTCCCCCCGGTAGTGGGCTAGCTGCCGACCCTGGGAGGGAGGTGGCAGATGAGCTGGACGTTCCGTCTGCTGCCTGTTGGGGGCCCGTGCGGAGCGCTGCCTGTCGCTCTCGCACGGCTGGCGTGGGAATGGTGGGGATGTGCGCCCGTTCGGTGCAGGGCCTCTTGGACCGGCGTCGGGGATCGGTGGTAGATGATGTCCATTGGGCGTGGAGGTCGTTGGGACCCCAATGGCCTCTGTCCGTATCCCCGTGGAGGACGACTCGCCGTGCTGCAGGAGGCGGCGTGCAGCTGCATCGAAGGGAGCGGCTAAGGTTCTTGTCTCCTGGCGCTGGAGCGTGCCGCCTTGCATCCCTGAGGTGTGAGGACTGCCTTGGCCCCTCCGCGGGGCAAACGGTGGGAGGGGGCTTCTGTACGTGCCGGAGGGGCAACACATTCTGGGTGGTGGCCTCCGCTGGCGTTCTGGGGAGTTACGGCGCGCCGCCTGCCTGGGGGGTCCGGGACGTCTTGGGACCGCGGCCGCCAATGGCCTGAGGCGTGCTCTTGGTAGCCCGGGGATCCAGGGATGTCCCAGATGTTGTGCCTTTGCATGGCCGTACGGATGCGCAGGGCTGCGCGCTGGTGCCATTGCCAGTGTAGTCTGTTCATTTCGTCCGGGCTGTAGGCTCCCATATGCGTAATGAGCCGGCTGGCCAAAAAGTGCCATTGGCCGGGGTGGTCCATGGTGGCGGGGGGCGTGTGCCCCGTCCGATGGCCGAGAGTGATGTCTGCCATGGTGCGGGTTCCCTCCCCGAGGTGGCGGGACCGCAAAGTAAGCAGCCATCGGATGCTGACCGCCAGGGCGAGCTGCTCTCCTGTGGTGAGCCTGTCGATCATCGTGCCGAGGTCTTGGGCCGCCGCCTGTTCCGCGTGGTCGCTGGGGTGGCGGGCGTCGCCTTCCAAGCGTGCGTGGTCCAGATGTTCTCGCCCCCAGGGCGGGGCATTTCCCGTTGGCTGGCCGGTAGGCTCGCTAGCGATGTTGGCGCCCGCCTCCACTCGCGTCCCGCTTCCTGGGGCGCTGCGCTCGTGAGGGGCCTGGTCCGCTGCCCCGCTTGCGGTCGCGGGCCTGTCATCTGTGGCGGTAGCATGCTCAGTTTGCCCCACGGCGGTGTAATCGCGCTGGAGGTGTGCCTGGCGTGACACCGTGAGGGGTGTGCCCTCTGCATTGTCGCGTTGTGGCTCCAGGCGGACGCGCCGCGGCGCCGGCGCTGGGACGGCGTGGGGGTCACTCATGCAGCACTGCATGAAGGCATCCAAAGAGTCTTTGTTGCAGTTGTGCCGGCTGGGTGAGGCTTCCCTGTTGGCCGCGTGCTGGGGCTTGTCGGGTGTGGTTTCCCCGGCTTCTGACTCGTGGTGGCTCCTCCCCCGGCGCGCTTGCGTCGGCGTGGTGCGCCGGGGTCGCCAAGGGGGCAGCGTCCGCGCGACCTGCGGGTTGTGCCCCATGGTCGGATGGTGGGTGGAGGCCGGCCTCATGCCCGGCGTTTGGCATTGGTTCTTCAGGTTCCGCACTACGTTGGCCAGCCGTCGATGCCTCGCCGCTTCCGTTTGCCGCCATGCCCGGTGGGCCGGCATGCTGTATTGCTTGCTGGTCCGCCCCCCTGCTAGGTTTTCCTGTTTGGGGTAGGCCCGCCGCTGGTGGTGGCGTTTCTGTCCGCTGTGGGGGTCCTCCCATTTCCTTCGTGGCGTCCGGCGTGGGCTCCTCGCCTTGTGGCTGGGCTGGCAGTGCGGGCGGCGTGGCTGCGTCGCCCGTCGGTCGCGCCGCCTCCCCGGCGTGGCCTTCCGACACGGGCGGCGGCCCGGGCCGGCTTCCTGGGCCTGCGGACTGTCGGGTGTCAGCTGGGACGAATGCGTGTGCCGTCTCCGGGTCTCGGACCGGGTCCTGGTTTGGGGCCGGGCAACTGTGAGATGATGGTTCTGTGGGCCGCATTGCCGGCCTGGCTGGTGGGGCGTGGTGCCGCTGGGACGCCGGTTCGGCTTCTGCCGGGGCTTGCAGATGGTCTCCCGGGGCCGCTGCGCTGGGCGTCGCCGGAACCTGGAGATCTGGGCTCTCGGTGGGGTTGTGGGCGTGGGGGTGCACGGTGCCGGAGGGCCAGGTGTTGGTGGTGTCGGTCGGGGTAGCGGTACATGTCTGCGTGGGGGCGCCTTCAGGTGGCGCGTATGCTGGGCCCTCCGTGGGCCCGTCAGGGGTGCCATGGCGTGGGCGGGGCTCTGGGTGGGGCTCTCGCCGCTGCCCGGCTGGCTGCCAGCTGACGACCGCGGGTGGACGCGCCGGGTGGTGTTTGGGGTTCTGGAGCCGGGCTTCCTGTGCAGCCCGGGGCTGGGCCCATGTGCGGGTTTGCGGTGCCAGAGGGTTGCTCGGGTCCGGCGCCTACTGCGGCCGTATTCGTGGGGCTGGGCACGGCTCTGCTCCCGGCAGGTGACGCCCGGTGCCCCTGGATCCCTGTGGCCGCGTGGTGTTGTGGCTGGTTTTGTTGTGCCGCCCGTTTGGACGAGCGCTCTTGTCGGGGGCTCTGTGGCGTGCCGGCCCTCGATGGTGCCGGAACGTCCGTAGTCTGCGTGGCGTCAGCGGCGTGCTGTCGGTGTGGTGGAGTGACGGGTGCGTGGGGGTCGGAGGTGGATGGGCTGGAGGACGTGGAGGCGGTTGGGCCTTGTGGCGCGCCGACGCCCGACGGTTCCAGAGCGCGTACATTTGTGGCCCTTGTCGCTGCTGTGGCACGTGATCTGGGCGGGAGGGTGGTGATGGTTGCGGTTCTCCGGGAGGAGAAGGAGGAGCTCTGGTGCCGGGCACCTCCGGCCATCAACCTGGCCACTGCCGCATTGCCGTGCGTGCCCAGCGACGGCAATGGGACGTCTGGCTGTTGGGCGCGCTGTGCCAATGGTGTGAGGCTGCGGGGGAGGGATATCCCCCTCCATGTGAGATAGGCCTCCATCAGCTTCTCGGTCGCCCCCTCGGTCAGGGCTCTGCTGGGGTGTAAGAAATCCCCCCATTTGCCACCATGTGCGCCCCGGACGACCCCCACCGCCCATTCCGTGTCTCCCACCAGCCAGCCGAAGGCGAACGGGAGGCAGGTGGTGAGGGTGACCACAGTGGTGCGGTAGTTGTTGGGGTTCATGGTGGTGACGGGGCCCCAACAGTCTGGCAGATTGCGAACGGGGGGTCAAATGCCCCGTGGCGCGTCGTCATAATGTTTGTAGTCTGGGACGCAAATCGTGGGGTCCGCCCCCTCGACTGGCATGGCCCATGTTCGTGCGCGCCAGGGGGGCCGGGCCGGCGGTGTCGCCGGGTCCTCGTCGGTGAAGACGTCCAACCACTCAACGTCAGGGCTGTCCCCCGCGTCATTGTTCCAGACATTCTGCTCAATCAGGGTGCGCAGTGTGTGGAGCGTGAGTTCTTTGGCTTGTGTTTCGCGCGGCGGTGGAGCTGTGCAGAGGGGATGCGGTAGTCGGCAAACTGGGCATGACCACAAGTTTGTGATGCACGGACTGCAGAACCACTGCCGCTGCTCGGTGCCGCAGCAGCCGAGGTCATGCCCAACGAGCGGAGCGCCCTTCCCGTCGTTCACCTCCCAGCAGACTCCGCGCGGGCTTCTCGGCCTCGGATGTGGAGCTTCACCTTTGAGCATCCTGAGGAGAGGTATTGTTTGCGGGACAATCGGGTCACTATATGGGAGTGCGCGCGCGTCGGTGCAGTGCGGTGTGGTGGGTGGTGCGGTGGCATTTCCCTGGTGGTTCCCGCGTGCCCGTGTGTGTTGTTTTGTGACTCTGCTGTGCTTGTCGGTAATGGATGAGGAGGTTGTAATACATACGGCGGTCGCGGGATGTTTGTTGTGCTTCTTTTGCGTACACCTGGACGCGGTGCTGTAGCTGTGCGTCCGCTCTCTTGACGGCGGTGAGTTGCATTTGAAGTATTGTGGCCTTGGTTTCTGGGGCGTGGTGGGCGATGACCCTGTAGGGTTGGAGTGGCACCGCTCCCCTGAGCACCGCTTCCTTGATCTCGGGTTGCTGCATCAGGCGCCGAACCTCATTTGCCGGTGGCGTGGCCCAGCCCCATCCGGCGAGTTGTGCTTTGGTGTCCTCTGGCGTCCACGTGGCCAGGTGGTTGCCTCCTTTGGGCAAAGGGCATTGTTTGAAGTGTTCCCATGTCTATGGCTGTTGGAGATGGCAGGGGCATATGGTTTCTTCGGGGAGTATATCTATAACCCGTCGGCCATACCAGCGTGCCGACCTGTCCAGGAAGGGCAGTTGTTCGAGCAGTAGCTGGGCACGTCGTGTTTGTAGGTGTACTGGCAGTGGGGATGGGTCAAGAGCTGAGAAGTACAATGCGGTTTGCAGCTTATGTTGGAGGTGGTACATGAGGGTGTTGTCGGCTTGGCTGCATCGAATGTGCGCCATGGTGCGGATGGGTTGCAGGTAGTGGTATGCCCGTACCGTGTCGCTGTAGATTCGGTCGTCCGGTACCCAGTCTGGTGGTTCACCGGGGTGTGGGATCGGCGGTAGGTGTTGGAGGTGTTTGTGCATGTGGTCCTGTAGCGGCTGGTCCTCGGCGTTCGGCATATGTTCTGCAAGTTGGTTGTGGGCGTGTAAGTCCCTGTGTCCGTTGCCTAGGCTATACTGATGGGACTCTTGTTTGACGAGGTGTAAGACGACGTGTTTCGGGAGGCGCCGCAAGGCCGCCGGGAGGTGTAGGGCCTGGGTGCCCAGGCCAAAGCCGGTCGCCTTGTGCAGGGGCTGCCGTGCCAGTTTGCGTACAATCCGGAAGTCCACTGCCGCGTCTACTACGACCCACACTTGGTGCGCGTAGTCATGCGCTTGCTCGAGGGTGTCATTGACGGCTTCCACGATGACCGCCAGTGTTTTCAGTTCCTCGTGGGAGGAGGCCCCGAAGATGGTGGCCCCTGTGAGGTGGTGTTGGTGCAGTCGGCCTGTCGCGTCCGTCCTCAACTCCAAAGCTGCCCCACCAGCTGGTGGGGTGAGGCTTGTGGTGCCGGAGCCATCCGCAAAAATGACGGTGTTGTGGTCGTCTGGGCACGTAGGGCCGGATGCGTGCTCCCTGTTCTGTGGTCGCCCACGGCGTGGTGGTGGCCGGTTGGAGTCTTCGGGTAGCATACACGCCCACCCCCTGGCGGATGATCTCCGTTGCCGCTGGGTTCATGCGGACATAGTCGTTGTTTTCCTTGTGGCCTTGTGTGAGGTAGCCGTACACATATTGGAGCAGGTACGCTTTCTGTGGGTGGAATGTGGTCCACTCGACTGTCTGCCAGTCCTGGACTTGGGAGCAGCGGTGTTTAACCGGGTGGGCGGGGGCCTTCGGTGTGGTGCTGCTGGTTTGGCCAGCACCGGGAAGGTGATGGCTGGGTGCTTGGTGTCCCACGTTCCTCGGTGGAAACTCCTTTCGGCCGCGACGCTTGGGCCCCACGCCACTGTGGCCGTATCCTTCTCCGCGGCCCGTTCGAAGTGCGTGTGTAGCCACCGCTGTTGTTCCGGGGTAGCGTGGGCCGTTGGTATGTGGTGGAAGCGCGTCAGTAACTGGGGGAGGGCCCTAGGAGTGGCTAGTGCTTGGGGCCCACATCCTTAGGCGGCTCAAGTTGCATGGTCAAAATGCGCCCAAAACTGCCTCTCCACGGCACTGCGAAAAAGTAGTCCTTTCGGGGGGGACCAAAAACACAAGAACCAAAAACCCTGTGAAAAGCAAATAACTGGTCCATTTTCCTTTATTTTCAACAAAACCGACTGCCCGGGAAAATGATTTATTTCCACCACAATGAAGTTCTTTTTTGGGAAAACCACGACTTTTTGTTTCCTATACCACTTATGCTTTGCAATAAAAACACCCATGAGCTTCCGATCTTTGGGAAAACCAGTTTCTGAAAACCATGTTGCACGCTGCACGACAAGAAGCGATTTTTTGGCACCCCTTCTTTGCGCGAGGCCTCGCGCGAACACCAACACAACAGCGCAAAAAAATGCATCACAGGGAAAAATGTGCCGCAAAAGGTGACAGCATAAAGGTCGTCGAAGAGGAATGCATAGCGCGAGCCCTCGCGCATAATATATCAGAACAAGCGAAGAAATTACTTTTTCTTCGGAACAGTTTGCATCTTAGAACCCAATGCCTTAGCAACGGACGTCTTACCCTTAGGTGGTGGCTTTGCGGGCTCGCTTCTTGGTTGGGACTGACGGGCTGGCTGCTTGGATGGAGCTCGGGCCCCGGCTATCTCGGACCTCGGCTGTGCTGCCACTTTCTTCGCTGCCTTGCGCTGGGAGACCTGCGCTTCCTGCTCCTCTTCCTCCTCGCTCTCCTCCTCTTCATCCCCATCGCTCTTGTCGGATTCTGCACCAGTAACCGACTTTGCTGCCTGGGGCTTGCAGGCAGTCTTCTTCTTCTTGGGGGCTGGTTCCCCACCAGTAGACTTCCGCTTTGCAGGGGCCAGTGCTTCTGCACCTTGACCTTTCTCAACAGTCTCTTCCTCCTTCGGCGACAACGCATCAGAACCCACCTTGTCATCGCGAACCCAAAGGGGAATGCTACAGTTTGCCCAGTTGGCCTGCTGGTCCCAATCACCAGACGCGTCCAGTTTTGACCCTTGTGTCAAGACGTGGTTCAACTGAGTCTGCACTCTGTTGACCCGATCGGAGAGATTGTCGGAGGTAACACCAAGAGGGTACATGCGAGAATCCGGCTTGATGGACGCGATCTCGCACACCAAATCCGGCTGATGATCAATGAACACAAACGCAGGCTTGAAGCTCTTATCCTGCTTCAGGTAAAAGGGGTGAGTGTCGAAATACCACATAACCGTCGTTATCAGAAGGTGACTGCCAAATTAAACAGGATCCATCTCCTCTACGTCAGATAATTCGGAATCTGAAATGAGGGAGAAGTTATTGCGCGAGGCCTCGCGCAAAGAGCGGACGTAATGAGGGAATTATACCTTTCTCGACCAGCTATCTGGTGACGAAATCAGCAACCAGCGAACGTCAAATGTTGTAGGATCCCCTGCAGGCTTGGGTTTCACTGGCCAACTGAAGATGGGAACACGCAACATGTTAGCCATGCGCGGCACGTTGAGATCATCGTTGAGACGCCTATCTGTTTTCGTCTCGGGCACGTCGAACATGTTGTCAACAACAGTTTGAGAGCCGCAGATAAGGGTATCGGCACGCGCCATCTCTTCATACAGCCAGGCTGGGCACATCATCTCAGGAGCAAGGTATTCAAATATGTCGCCGTTGATGACAATCAGTTTCTTGTCAATCTCAATAAACCGCCTCGGGGGATCGTGGGCCAACGCTGCAATTCGGGTCACCTTAATTGTGATAGTTTGACTTGACAGTAATGGATCCTGCTGTTCCACTGTCTTGAAGTCACCAGTAACGCCAGCAGCTAGGGGGACCACACGGCTCTTGGTAGGCTCTTGACCGAAGAGTTTTTGTACGTTGAGGATTTTCAGGGAGGCGGGTTTACCTTTCTCTGCCACCTGCCACAGTGGTGCGCCAATCATGGATATCCATGCCGCCCATGGGCCGCGACTTTTGCCTTCAGGTTCCCGCCAATAGCCCCATGTACCAAGACTCACCTTCAGGGCAGGCCTTCCAAGTGCAGCAACCTCTTTGCGGGTCCGCATGTCTTTGGCTAAAGACCAGAAATGGAGAAAGTGCGGCGCACCAATGGGGAAGGGGAACCCACGTCGCGTCGATGGTACAGACCTTTCTCAGGTCGAACGTACTGGCCGTTGTGCGGGTGGTCCAGATGCATTGAGACCAACTGGTCAAGGATGATGTCGTCAATCAAATTCGGTCAGGATTTAAGAGTTGTTTTTTCTTCCTGCATCACTTCTGCCACTTTCTTGTAGAACTCCGGCAACAGGATCCCGTCCAGTTTCTTCAGCGCGTTCGTCGTGACTTTCTCCCCTTTGTCGTGGAACTTCTGCAGACCTTTCACAGCTTCCGGACGAGCATAGTAGGCAAACGTCATAAGATGTTTCGGCAATTTATACGTTTTGTTCTGAAAGTGACAACGTTATGCGCGAGGCCTTGCGCAACCAACAGCATCGAGACAACGATTAATGAACATACGAATTGACCAGGCTGCTTCAGTTCAGCGGTTGGAACCAGGGCACTCATCTGCACAGCATCCACAATGGCAATGTTGAGATTGCTGTACGTGTCACCCAGGCCTCGCCGCCGCTGATCTTCAACACATCGAATGAGGTTATCTGCTGCCTCATACAGCGGTATTGGCTCAACGTCTTCTACGCTTCCTTGTGCTTGTCCCGCCAGCTTTGCACGGAAGGCCCACAGTGTCGTAGGCTTCAGAATATCGGCGATGCATGTAGTATGCCACTGCTGCAGATCCAGACACGCTGTGCGTCGCTTCTCCCGAATCTTCGCAATCGCTTCCACGCTTTGCTGTCCAGATACACACCAATAATCGCCATCTGCAAATATGAGAAACGTCTATGCGCGAGGGCTCGCGCAACGAGAAGAGCGAACAGTCGGTCGGCAACATACTATTATCTTCCCAGAGAACAACGTGCAATGGGCCTGTTGGCGGTGCTGCTTCGAGTGATTCAATATGCTTCTGCAGTAATATCGTATCTTTCCGTCTAATCTGCCCCCTTGTCTTCTCCTGGTCGATTCTCACGTTGTCCAGCTCAACCTCCACCTGCCTCCCATCCGGCTTCAGGTGGTACTCGATGTCAGTACCCAAGGTTAAGCCAGGATCTGGTTTTTCCTTCTTCTTACGCCCCTTCTTTCGTGTTCCAGCCTCCGATCCTGAGGTCCCAGGATCATAGTCGGTATCTTCTCGTGCCTTGGCTGTTTTTTTGGCGGGGCTTGCCATTCTGCGATAAGGAGAAAGCCTGTATTGAAGGAAACATAACATTGAAAAGGGTTAAAATCGTTCTCCATAATGCATATGTGAGGCGCTGTTAGCGAATACGAGTACAGTATGGTTGAGAATGCAAAACTGAAGGGGCTCCGCACTTTTTTTGACTGTCAACCTTGCGCGAGGCCTCGCGCAAAAGAGGGGGTGTACTAACCTGTTGTTTCATGCTGTTTGCGCGGGGCCTCGCGCATCACTGCATGTTCTCCAATCTTCTTCGAACATTTCGTCGGCCTCTCTCTTCCTCCAACACACTGCGTTGGGGGATCAGCTCCGACAGTTTCCGCTTAAAACCAGCCCTAAGCGGCCATTGCTGCGTTAGCACCAACAACACAGACACAAGGACTTGTTTGTAGTGGTTAGAACCCTTTGGAATTGGAAGAGACATTGGAACGTTAGGCACACCCCTGCGCGGCCAATGCGCCTGAATTGTACAAGTAGGCTCAGCAAACCACCTAACCCAAGGCACATACACACACTCTGCGTTCAAGTAAGCAGGAACTGACGCACGGAATTGACAAAGGAATTGGGCATTTTGCAGACGTTCACCCTGTGACCTTCCTTGCGGATAGTGATGAGATCATACAGATCGTCAACATCTTCAATGGTTACTGCACCTCTTTTTTGGCCCTTCTTTGTCACAAGGCTGGAAAGCAGACTTTCACAAAACTCCTCGGCAAAAGCCTGTCCAGGCATGGCTGTGTGCCATGCAGTGTGGCACAATAGCGCAGTTGCAACAGTGCGTTCGTATTTTAAAACTGTGTCCCCCATGTTCAAACGGTCTAACAGACACATAACAATCTGCAATCCCTCAGAAGCAAATCCCCGGCCCAATTGCACTGTCTAACGAGGTGACCTAGGTATAGTAACATAGGACAGTATTGTGTGAACAGAACCTGTATGGCCTTACACACAGCGTAACGCAGGCATCCTCCCCGATTTACAGGACGTGCCAGCCCAAAGGGAATGACATTTTCTGTTAAGGCACCGTATGTGGGGGCCCATACCCAACAGCAGTGCGCCAACAGTGATCTTCATTGTGATCAGCTTGGGAAAACAGGGGACTGTGTCACTGCTGTGCAACAAACCTTTACGGAAGAAAGTCACGATCAGCAAAAATGAGCGAAATGTTTGTGTAACGCAAAACTTGTACGCGTGCCACAAACCATACAATATAGGGTGTGACCGCAAGAAAAGCCGGACATTCCAACCCGTTGTTTTTTCACCGTACATCATCTTACGAATGCGGTAATGGATGTTCTCATCACAGATAACAGGCGGGACTGGTCGAGTGTGCTGCGTCAAGTCCCTAGTGAATTGCAATAGATTAAGCAGCGAGACGTTGCCGCTCACCTTTTCTTTGCTTAGACAAAGGGGTCACCACTGTGGTCTCTTGGCAGGTACAGGGCGAATAATGTCAAGCAGCGCCCTAATGTTTCGAACAACAGGTAGCGTGCTTGCAAATCCTAGATCACGCAGGATACGTGCAAATGTTCCCTCGATGTTCCGCAGCATGCGTGCAACAACAGGAACACGCCGTTCAAGCTCTTCTAGGCTAGGATGAACATGCCAGTAGCGCGGTGCATCCTTCAGTAGCAACACAGCCAACGCTGTTGCGTTCAGGCTTTTGTCGTTCTTGTCACGATTTGTGGTAAACTGTTTGTTGTACCAGTTGTCCATGCACAACACAACCCACTGTTGGTGTATTTTGTTCCATGTAGTCTGTAACCTGACTGCGGCCTTCTCCTTCAGCGAAGGTGCGCTGTATCGCGCCAGACCTGACCTTGCTGAAAAGCGACGCTGCGCCCTACTTCCCTCTACCGCAACAACTGACTTTTGTTTTCCCTGGTATGGAACTGCGCGGTGGCGCATCAGCAAATAAAGGCGCCAGGCCTCCTCTATCAAAACACCAACCCATCTCTTGCCCTCTGCCGCAATCGCCTTTTCAACGCTGCAACACGTCCGTTCATTGTTGGCAGACGCAGAAAAAGCACAAACAACAATCGCGCGCCCTCGTCCCCCTGTTTTAGCCCTTCCCACAGTTCTTCTGCCATGTGGTACGGCGGTTTCTCTGAGCAGACATCGCGGAAAACTCCAGATGCTGCGGCCACTGTCTTCTCAAGGTCCACCTCTTTTTGCAGGGGCATTGTTGCTGTGAAGAATAATTGCGTACCTGTATCTACGTAAAGATCGCTGTTTGAAAAACTTTCTTGATTTGAAACATCAACCTGTCACACAGTTTTCGCGCGACCAACTTTTCTGTGATTCGCCTGTCGCATGCACCATTTTCGGTTAACTGTAACTGTCTTGTGATCCCACATTTGACTAGTTAATCATGATTGAGGTAGCCAGTTGCGGCGCGCTACCATCGCTGTTGGGCAGTGAAGCCAGCGGTGACCACAGTATGAAAACTGGAGATGCCGGCGGGACCTGTATGGGCGCCCATGCAGCAGCGCCACATCAAGGGAATGCACATGCTGTGTAGTTGGTGGATCTGTCCATTTTTGGTTTCTATGAGCGCTTATGAGATCCATTGCGCGAGGCCTCGCGCAATGATCACCGAAACTTTAATGTTTCTCATGCGCCGTTCCATGCGCGAGGCCTCGCGCTTGAAACTGCAGTTTGTCCTGGAACATTTATACTTTTCAAGATTCTTGGGTACACCATTGTTGCAGTTTTTTTGTGAATAGATCCATCTCTATCACGCAATCCTGATAATGGTACTGAGTTACGTGTATAAATACGACAGGGTTCCATTTTTCGACAACCTGCCTAATGCGTCGTGCTGTAGCACATTAATCTGACACAAATGAACGTCTTTGCACAAGGCCCCGCGCAAAAAATGGTGTCCAAACAATACTTTTCCCTGTCTCGCCCATGGGACACGTCATTCTTATAGAAATATGTATTTCGCCAAACTTGTTTGCGGCGGTTTTAAAATATCGATCAGAACAACTATTTTTTGATGCCTGTGGAAACCTGTCATTTTCCTACCTTTTCCTTCGTTTTTGACCATGCAACTTGAGCCGCCTAAGACATCTCCAGCAAGTTGTGGGGGTGCCTGTCAGCTTGTCCTGCGACAGTAGTGGCGGACAGAAGGGGCGTGCCGGGAGTGCTGACAGCATCCACAAGCTGCCGTGTGCTCTGCCAGGTCGCAAAGTGGTTTTGACTCCGTTAGTTGCCAGAAGGAGTACCGCTGGCACCCTGGCGCCTGGTACATACTCCACTTGTTCCGGTGGCCGCTGGTTCGCCTGGTTCCCGCGTGGTGGGCCCAGTGTCAGTGGCGGCTTGTGCGTGCTCCAAAACAGGATGTACGCCTCACGTACTTCCCCATCGGTCGGCTGTGGGTGTCCGGTTTGTGTGGCTGCGTTGTGCATGTGACTTTCCAGGACCGATTTGTTCGGCCACTCCGGGGGTTGTAGAAAGGGGACGTTGTGTGTGCCCAGCCGCTGGAGGGCCCGCATCTGGTTTGGGATGACTCGTACGAGGTGTAGGGTGGTGCCCACCAGGTCCAGAGTGGTGGTGCTTCCCGTTGGCCCTGTACCCACATCGGTGTGTAGGACCGCCAGAGGGCCGGTCTCCCTGCACCGATGGTTCGTTTGGATGACAGGTTGGTGTTGGGGTAGCAGGAGTTGTAGGTGGTGCCATACGCGGGTCCCCACCTTGGTGGCGAGGCCCTGCTGGTGAAGTATGTATTGGGGGCAGGTGGTGCGATGGTACCCGGCCTCTCGCAGTGTCAGCGTGAAGACTTCCCTCACCTCCCGTTCATGATTGTGCATGAGACGGTGCAGGTGGGCCGTGGTGTGAGCTGTGTACGCGTCGTTGACGAGGTGATCGGTGTTGTCCCTGTAGTATTGTGGCGAAGCCGCGTGTACTGCCGCGGGTAGTGATGTGGGCTGGTGGCCGTGGATGGTCCACGCTTGCAGTACCGTGGTAGTGGCCGCTTGTAGCATGTGTTGGGGTTGCGTTACGTGTAAGGCCTGGAACCCTATAGCTGCGTTGAGCACGGCTTGTAGGAAGTGCGCCAGGGCCTGGGTGGAGAGTGCCACGATGCGCGCTATGACTAGTGTCTGTGTCTGCTGCCGTATCAGGTTCGGTGGTAGGGTGACCCCGTTGGCGGTGGCCGCTTGTTGGACCCCCAGGTAGGTGGCCGTGCTTACCTGGTTCATGGGTGGGTCCCCGGGGCGGAGGGGTGGCGGCGGTGCATTGTGCACCATGCTGGCAGACTTGACGTTGTGTACCAGTAGCTGGTTGCCGTGCAGATAGTTGGTGACAGCGTGGAGTACTTTGGTGGCCCCAGTGGGGTCCGGGGTAGTTGACAGGGGCTGACGGGCGGTGGCGGTCACCACCGCCATGTCGTCTGCAAATCCCAGGAGCGTGGTCCGTAGGGGATATAGTGCCACGTCCGGACATGTGCGTCCAATGTAAAACGCCAGCTTGAGGCTGACGAGTAGGAAGAGAAATGGGCCTTCCGCACCCCCTTGCGGGACTCCACGGGCGCGGTGGACCCATGGGGTGGTGCCCGCATCAATGTTTACTGCATACATGCGGGTGGCGTGGTACGCTTGCAGGAAACCCTGGAAGGGGAGTCCCATGTGTTTCCACACAGCCTGTGGGAGGCGGTGCGGGGTGTTGGGGAAGGCCTTTTTGACATCCAGGGACGTGATGATGAGGCTGATCAAGTTCATGTCTACCACGGCATCTTGCATAAATATGGCCTCGAAGGGCGACCTACTCGGTGTGGCTCCCCACATTGTGGGCGGTATAGCTCCGTACACTGCCGGGGCCACCAGTTTGAAGATGAGCATCCATATGAGTTTGGCTTCTGTGGTGGCGTATACTATAGGTCTCCAGTTGTCTGGGTTCGCCCAGTCGCCTTTCTCATACAGCGGGTGTACAAGGTTCGCCCAGTCGGGTGGTACGTCAGTTTTCCCGATGGCGATATCCCACAGGCGCGCGGCCAAGTGTCTCTTTAGGTTCAGCGGGAGACTGCGGTAGAGTTCCGCCGGGAGTCTGTCCACACCCGGGGTTTTTTCCGGTTGTAGTTTGTACAGCACTTCATCGAGTTCCCGAATGGTGAACGGGGTTCGGTGCATGTCTCGTTGCTGTTTTCGGTTGTACAGTTTGGCCAAGTGCGTTATCAATTCCTCCGTGTACGCTGATAGCTCACCATCCTCGGTGTTGTGTCCGCGCTGGAAGCTGTTGAGCACTTACTCCAGGACCACGTTGGGTTCGTTGGTCACTGTGCCACTGACTTGACTAGCTCTGTGGGGGCCACCATCCACTGATCGGGGGTCTCCTCACAAATGGACTGGACTCGGGCTCCCCGGAGTTTGGCCAAGTCCGTACTGTTCATCATCACCACAGAGCACTTGACCCCATCCTGGTCCAAGGCCTTCTCCATGTCAATGACTGGCCTGGCCTCCTCGGTCTCCTCGGCGTCCCTATGGGTGGATATATCCATCCATGCCTTGCCCGCAGGGTAGGGCCAACAACTGAGGCAATCTGCCACAGTGTTGTCCTTCTCTGGGACGTACACAACGCTGAGGTCGAACTTAGCGAACATCTCGTGCCATCGAGCTCCCCTAGCTACCGGTCCCCAGGGAGTGTGCCTCTGCTCCTTGTTTCAGCTCTGGAGCGACTGATGGGCTGTACACACCACAACCGGCTGCAGTCCGATGTGGCCCGACCACTTCCTGAGCGCACACACGATGGCATATGTCTCCTCTCCGTAGTGGTCCACGTTCGGCGCTGGCCCTCAGCCAGGATCCGTCTCCAAAACACCACAGGAACATGCGTCCCGTCGTCCCGGACCTGATCAACAACTGCCCCAACAGCATAGTCCGAGTCGTCTGTGCGCAGCACAAATCTCTGGTTGGGGTCCACGGGAAGAACCCCAACTGCCCTAAGAGGCGCTCCTTCAGGCGGTCAAATGCATCCTCGGCCTCTGGCGTCCAGGCTAGCTTCATCTTGCTCCCCTTACGGCTATCAAAATTGCCCACCTGCAGCATCTTGTGCAGCGGGCCCGAGAGTTCCGCGTACATCCGGAGGTAGCCCGAATAGTAGTTGCAGAACCCCATAAAAGACCGGAGTTCGCTGATGGTCTGGGTCCTCTCTTATTGGTGCAGGGCCGCCAGTTTCCCAGGCATAGGACGGTGTTGCCCGTGACCCACCACATGACCCACGAACTCCCTCACGAAGAGTGAGGCTTTTGTGGTGTGCTTGTCCAACTCATCCAGCACCTTGCGCAGATCCTTCTCCTGCACTGTGATCAGCTCATCCTCAGTCATATCCTCCGTGCCGGACCCGATGATGATGTCATCTACAAACGAGTCGGCACATCCCGGACCGGACAGAGTAAGTCCTCCCTCATGCGTTGGAAGGCGGCATTGCCGTTCTTGGCCCCGATGGGATCCACTTTCAATTGCATGGGCCCCAGGGGAATCGATATCGCTGTGCAGGGCCTGGAGTCTTGGTACAGCGGCATCTGGTATTAGCCGTGTTTCAGGTCTAACACCGTAAAGATGCGCTTTTTCTGCTGCTTCTGGAGGATGGTGTTGATCAGGGGGGGCGAGTACGAATTGTGCTCGGTCTGCTCGTTCAGGCCCCTATAATCGACCACCAACCTCCACTTCCCCTTCTCCTTCTTGGAACGATGAATGCCGAGCTGGCGCACTCGCTATTAAAGGGTTCGATCCAGCCCCTATCGATGACCTCGGCCAATAGCTCCTTCATCGCCTCGCCCCGATTGCCCTGGAGTTGATACTCCCTGTGGCGGTACATGTTGGGGTTCGGCTTCAGCTTGATTCTCGCCGTCCCATACCTCCCGTGATCCGGTGGGCTCTTGTTGGCGACGCTGCTGAATAGCCGGGGATAGGCAGCGATCAGCCTGTCCTTCAGCTCGCCGACCTTCGGGTTCTCCTGGGCCTCCTCAGCCGCTTGCTTTTGGTATCGATACAACCGACGGCACCGCCGTGTAGACCTCTTCTGGGTCCGAATTCAACTTCTCCCCGTCCGATACGCCGTCTTCATCGTCATTGGGTGCACTTCCCAAGGATATTCCTCGAAAATTTGCAGCCTCGGACACGTTCTTGTCCACATGGGTTCCCACCCTTGGAGATCCCCATGTCGGGGGGTCCGACGCCACGAGACCATGGTATTGGTCCGCCAGGTGATCCATAACCCTCGCCACGAACTCAACCTTCTCCTGCTTGCCGGTGACCAACCTCTTGTCATCCCACCAATGCGGAAATGTGACCGTGGCCTGCTCCCCCGTGCCAGCCACACAGTCGTGCATCTCGATTCGCATGTAGTTGACGACGTTGTCGATCTCAGCATGGGACAAGACGTCAATGCCATCAATCGGCTGGTCTGTCCCACCTTTGGGTTCAAACATGACCTGCGTGGGCACCGCCTCAACCCTACGGACAAATGCTTCATCTCCCATGGGCTGGGCCTGCGCCTCGCCCACCAGGAAAGCCTTGGTGCCCCATACCTGACCCAGGGAGGGCATAGATAAGCCCTTGGCATCGATGAACAACTGCTCCTCTGGACTGAACGACATCTCGTTCACGGTGATGGACTCCAGCGTCGGTTCGAGACCTTCAAGCGGACATGGGCTGGATCCGATGCCAGTGATAACCAGAATTTTCTTTGCCCTATCCGCAATGATCTTATCCACCGTACGTCTGGTGTCTTCCCGGGAGCCATGCCAATACATGGGTCCCCACTCCTTCAGACCGGAATGTCTGTGCCACGCCTGCACTTCCTCAACTGCGGGGCATCCCGGGAAGCAAAGCCGTCCGTTTTGGGCGTGTTGGCTCCCAGCGTCTCGATCTTCCTCGCATACACCTGCGCGCCACGCCGTACACCGTGAGCACGGCCCCACTGCTCGGACGATCCGATCCTCTTCCTCCGCATTCTATTGGGAGGATCCGCAAGCATATTCCGTGAACAACCATGAGAGGCGTTCGTCATTCTCAAGGACTGGCGTAGCACGATTGAGAAGGGCTCCAATGGCGTTGCTCACCGTGAAGTCATACCCTATAATCATATCCCAATCGGTGATGTTGGCGACAAAGAAGTCTCCGGATAGAGTGCTCCTCTTAGCCAAGTCCGGCCGGTTTAGGTGCTCATGCTTTCAGAACTCCATACTGATGGTGGCCTCATGGGTGCCCCCACTCATGATTTCACCGTTGACAACCTTCAGGCGTACCGGTCTCCGGCTGGGCTGCAATGATTCCTCCTTGAACAACCCTCTCCGGACGAGGCTCACCTGGGCACCCGTATCCACCAAAACATCCACCACCAACTCCTCGCTTCCGCACTGTACAAGCACCTTCAACTGCATTTGCCGCTCGTCGCCATGCGATGTATGGACGACTCTCACGGCATGCAACTCTAGCACGTCCGGGTGCATCAGGACTTCGAGGGTGTGGTCGCGGATGGTGTAGATCTTTGGCCTGTCCTGCCCGTCCACGGGGCTCTCTGTGGTTGCTCCTTCTCTCTCCTCACGTCCCGTACCCACATACACGTCCTTTGGCAGAGCGCACCAGGGGTTGAGACTTGCGGAGCTCAGTGGTTTCGGCTCTTCTGGATCCCCCTTTGGCACCCAATGTTCCTTTGTCTTCTCCTAGACCCCACTGATTTTCGAAGGGGACACCTCCGTGGTCCCACTCCCGTGGGGGCTCCTCTAGACTTGGTTTGCCACAGCACCTTCCGGCTGAGACACACCATCACTTTGTCCTCCACGTTGCTGAGACTTGAGTTCCTTCAATGTCCTCAACATGTCCTCAGCGACCTCCTCCATCAACCTCACACGTCAGTCTTGGCCGGGTCCGCCACCGTAGCATTTTCTTCCGCCCTTTCCTTGGCCCTTTCCTTGGCCTTTTCAACCATCTCCGCCCTTCGCCTTCCAATCAGCAATCCGTTGCTCCTTGGGCTTCTTCTCAGGATGGGCGGCTAAGTAGGCTTCCTTGTCCGCCTCGTATACCTTGCATTGAATATGGTCATGTGCATGGTTGTTCCCCTTGCCGTAGCAGACCCAGCACCCGCGGTGCTGCAATCTGTACTCCCTGAATGAGAGTGGCGAATTCCCTATCCTCCGCGCTTCCTTGCGATTCTTGTTGAACTTCGATTCCAGTCGGTTCCAACTGGACCTGTCCTGTCCATGTTCCTTCATGTTATGCGCGACAAACTCGAAGAAGTGGACTTCTTGTTGTTCCTCCAGAGTGCATCGATTTTGACCGCTTCCAGTCCCATCTTCTGCGGAGCTGCAGTGTCCCCCTTGACCTCTCGGTGGTGGCGATCTTCCTGGTGACCTCGGTGTCCTTGACCATGTCGATCCTGCACGTGGGCCTCATTCTTGGCATTGAGCTTCAGCTCCAACGTGATGTACTTCATGAACTCGTCCAAGCTCATGCGGGCGAAGATGACCTGCATCCTCAAGGCCTCTCCCCGCCTCAGCTCAGCGTTGTTCAGGCGCAAGAGCCTCTGGTTCATGTTGTCGCCGAATACCTTCACGTACACGGCGTTCTTCAAAACCATCATACGGCTCGGCTCGCCGGATTTTGTCTGAAAAACTCCATAATGTGGGCCTGGCCTGGACATGATGCGCACGGCCACTCGCTTTTTCGCCCTCTTCTTCTCCTCATCCTCAACCCTTTTCTTCCACTGTCAGGAGAGAACATCCTTCAGCAAGTGGCGGATCTCACTTGCCTTGTTCAAATCCTCCACCTGCCGGAGGCATCTTCGGTACTTTCGGAGGTACCGGTTCCAGTCTCGGACTCTCACTTCTCCGCGCTTCAGCGGAGGCGGAATCAACCAGTGATCCTCCAACTTCCGGTTGGATGCGTCCACGCGCTTCTCGCCCTCCAGCCTCTGAAGGCAGGCCTGCTCTGTCCTGATCCCTCCTTCGCGGATGCGATCTCTGAGCTCCTCCTTGAGATCCTGAGCCAGCCTCTCGGAGAGCGTACGGCACGCCAACTTGTCCCTCGGACTTTGGCTCATCTCCCCGACGACCTCCCCGGCAAAGTCCTCCCAGTCGAGGATGAAATCTTCCAAGTTGGAAGGAGTGCCGTCATAAGAGGGAATTTTGATACCCCTGAGGTTGTCGATCCTCACGGCGTCTGCCAGGTCCCACGCCACGACTCCTCCAAGACGGATACTTCCAGTTCCTCGGGAACGGGAGTATAACCCTCAAACGTCTCTTTCCTCCATGGGGAGCGGTCCAGTCCCGCCCGATCCCCAGGGAGTTGGGATCTTGGATGAACCTGAACCCCCTGCCTTCCAAGTCCCCGTAGTGGGGTCTTTCACCCACAGGCTCCGGCTGGGGTGGCCTCTTCCATGTCAATGTGTGTCGGCTCCTTCCTTGGCTCGTGCTTCCATGGTGTGGATCTCCTCTGCCGCATACACTGCACCAGCTGTTGAGGTCGGCGGATCCCGGGCTGCTACGGATGTCTCTTGGGTTGGGCTCCTCAGGTCCACGACTACGAGCTGTTCCCGCATGGACCCAGCCGGTGGCGCTCGTTCCCCAAGCATTGTCAATTCGCTGAACATGGGGACAAACGGCAACGGGCGGGGGTCAAGGCCCAGAGGTGTGTATGGGGCTGACTCCACAGGACGTTCCATGGGCTTCACTCCTCCATGGCTCCCCTGAGGGTCATCACCCGCTCTCGAAGCTGGGCTGTCGCCTGAGCCGCTGGGAGCTGCGGACCAGAGGTGAAGGATGACCTTTCGGCTCTGTCCTCCCACCCTTTCAAGCGTCCTGACATGTCGTTCACCAACTGGAGGAGGCTGTCAATCACCTGCTAATCCTTGCGGGAGGCCGTTCTCACGTTCTCATGATACTGCGCTTGCTCCACCCGCAGCCTTGCCACGTCTTTTTCCAGCTTCGTCTGGTCATCCAAGATACCCGCGGCGGTCTAATCGAATTCGTACCACTCGTCGGTCAGGCGGTCCCGCCGCTACACGATCACGTCCTTCCCGATCTTTGGATACTTGCCGATGAGGAAGGACTTGTGTTCGCAGTGGCACTCAGAGTGCTGTACTCCAGAAACTGCGCAGCTCGTGGTCCTCAGCTCTCTGGTGTCCTCTGCTTCCCCCATGTGCGTATCGCCCATCGAGACAAGGTCTGCTGCCAGGGTTCACAATACTGGGGCCTTAGTGGTCCTGGCACCCATGGTTGGCGGTGGCGGAGCTTCTGATCCCACCGGGGCGGTATGCGCCCTCTCTCCCGTACTCGTTGCAGGTGGTGCTCCCGATCTCTCCGGCTCCCGACCGGTATGCCGGCCCACTGGCACTGTCCTGTCTCTGGCTGGTCCCTCCAATGCCTCAGCATCATGTCCCAGGACAGGCTCAGGTGCCGTGTGCGCCCTGATGTCCAGGGGGTGAGGTGTGGCCATCACATCCGGTGTGAAGCAGTCCGAGGGAAGGGCCGACCGATACCCATCAGAGTGCCCAACTGACTCCGCAGCCGACCACAGCCTTACCGGGCTGGGGGTCGTCTCCATTGCCATCTCCTCCTGCTTTGGTTTCGGAGACCCGTGCTTCCGGTAGCACCGGGCCTTGCTGCTGCTGCTGCCAGACTGGCCAGCCTCATCGGAGTTCTCTGCGGGGGTTCTCAGGTTGCAGGCCTTACGGCACTGCCTCTCGCACAGCGTGACTATGTCCTCAATCTCGGCCCCCCTTGCGGCTCTCCGGATGAAGTGTCTTCGATGTTCTCGGGCTTCTACATCAGGAGTGGACTCGAGGGACTCGATGATCTGGACCCTGGGTGTCCTTGGGCAGGGCTCATAGTGGCCCAAGTCCCCAGGGCGGCGGTAGGAGGCAGTTGACTCTCTTCTACCATAATGAAGGTCTGTAGCGACCCCAGCCATTGTGCCCGTGGTATGGGTTCCACTGCCGTGGTTCCCATCTCTTGTGCCTGTACTTGGGATGGTACTGCCTATTCCTATGCTCTTGGACCTGATCAGGTTCTGCATCCTGCTGGTGAATGTTCCTCCTGCTCAAGTTCCATAAAAGAAGATGATAAAAACAGCTGCAATAACCCCCAAATTCCAGTATGCAATACCCTTACAATAGCCAGCCCCTTAAGGCAGCAGAATACTAAATCAGTCCAACTGATGGGCGCCAATAGTGTGTGAGAGTCCCTCGTTGGCCCTCAGCAACACCCTCAATACGCCTGTCTCGCGGTGCACACGGAGACACGGGCGTTCGGCATGGACATAAGAAAGTACCAAGAAGCCCTGAATATGGAAGAAAACAGCATATCAAGAACCAATCGGGCAAAAATGATAACAAATGCAAACCCAGCCATTGAGCCCTCATCCTCAGGACTCAAGACCTTCCCTGAACTCACTGACATGTAGGCACAAACCGGGTCTGTGAACGGGCTACAATGGCATGAGTCAAAGGTCACCACACAAACCCCTAAAACGTCTTCATCCATACCCTTCAAATCCTAGCTCAATGAGAGAGGTGGCGTGTCATGCCCTAGAGTGGCACTCAGGACCCTGTCCTACCCCAACATACCCTTGGTTGGACTCAGAGTCAAATGGGCTTGGAGAATTGACTTATGCAGTCGACGTCATGAAATTGCAAATCAGCCAAAAAGAGTCGTAAATGCTCAAAATGCACATGTATCTACCAAAACGGATATAATGATTACCCCAATGCTCCAAGCATCGACCGAATCGTATAGTGGTATTCAAGGGTTGTAGAGACCGAAGATCAATGCCCAAGAAGACCCCATCATTGGCTCCCAAACTCTTCTGGTTTTGAGAATGGCACACTTCACAGGTGTACCTCTGATTTTGAGTCACCATCTTGTAAAGCTTCATGCGGCAAGCCAAAGCTAACATGAGCACCGAAGCAAATACCAACACATAAGCAACATACCATGGTTCATGGATCCTTAGACACTTTGCTGGTAACCGGTAAAGTGAGGTCATGAAAAGAAAAAATGAGTAAAATTGAGGTGAAAAGCGTGCATATATTGCGAATTCAAAATACATGTCATAGTATGCAAAATCGCTCACCCAGGGATTCTAAACACTATTACTTGGGACCATTTGTGCATGATCCCCCCACTTCGCTCCCCAATCGGGCGCATAGAGAGACATATGGACCCCCTCTCAACGTATACCACAAAACTGGGAAAATTGAGATTGGCGCTCGTGGGATTCACTGCAAGTTCTTCCACTCGCAATATATAAGCGGTAGATGTGATTCAACACTATGGAGTTCACCATTTGGTCATGGGCAAGACCCTTGCCTCGTATGACCCCATGAGTTGCTGGCATCTCGGCACTACGACGGCGGTCCGTGAGGCTCTCGGCCGTCCCAAAATGGCCTCAAAATGGTATAACAACCCTCCCCACTGAGATATATGATATGGGCTTGAATCGAGCGAAGTGATTACTATCCAAAACACACATATGACCCAAATCTCTCAAATCTGGGTTGGTTACCTCAAACCCCACGGTGGTCCCGAACACCCACATTTTGGCTCACATGCACAGCTGAGCACACATGAGTCACAATGCGTATGCATAGCCCATATCCTAACATGAATTGAGCACATGGTGTCCCTAAGGGATCTCATGAGAGACCATGGATCCATTAATGACACATTCAAGTAGATTGTAGCCCATTGTTCAGAATATGAGCACTTTTCATGGTTCGACCATGAACAAAGTAACCCTTAGCAGCCCTACCAAGGTCTTGGTAGGCCATATCTTGACGATGGTGACGATCGCTGGGTCACTTGTTCATATACCAAGCATTTCCACCCTTTCCGTTCGCCTCTTAAAGTCTTAGTGCTGCGCGCGAACGTTTTGGGGTGTTTCATCCATATTATGGTTGCGCAAAAGCTCGCGGTGACCGTCAGACGCCGCCAATGGCCCAAAAATGGCGGAACCAAGTACCCATGTGTGCGCCTCGAGGAGGCGTACACAACCATGATCAAAACTGACGACCGTCGACTTTTCTCAAGATGGAAATCAGGACTTAAGGATAAAAAGTGGCCAAAAATTCAGGAAACAACCTCGATCCGCATCTTATACTTAGCGCCGGTTAGTCGAGCTGTTGTAATCCCCTAGAATCCAATACGATCAGCTTTATTTCCTGGACGATACTTGCGACAATGCCCGCGGCGACTATCGGCGGCAGTTTCCCGCCCGAATTTCAGGATTATCTTTCCAGCAAACCCGCAGACATATACCCAAGTCATATAAGTACATCTGGACCATCCAGAGACACATCTCTGGGGGTTAGCTGGCATTTACGGTCGCCGAATCTGCGGCGAATGGCACTGCGATGCAGATCAGCGGGAGAGAGAGAGATACCACGTGATGGCGGCTTGCCGGCCCACAAAAACAAGCCCTGAATGACTGTGAAACCAAGTCATGGGGTCCGAACCGGCTTCAATTGTCGACACATCCAGCGTCAACGCGAGCATGTATCATGGCTCCTTTGCCATGGTTGCTCCATCTGCGACCCAATCGCCTTTAGCGTTCTGATCAGCGCCTATGTTACCCAGTTCGCTCCTTCCTCTATGGCCAGGTATGCGACCAATGGCCACCAGTACCCGTTGAAGCGGTTGAGCCCTCACTCTGATGGTTCTGCCCCTGACTACCTCACTGGCAAGTTTTCCATTAGTACGATTGGGACACCCCCGGCTTGGCCGCGGACGCCAAGACTTTTGAGAAGTACCGCAAGGCTGAGGTCATCCACAGCTGCCGGGCCGTGTCAGACACTTAGGGATGCTTGACCCTTCAGTTGTTGGACCAGTACGCTGCTGTGCCTATTGCCAAAACACTCTGGTTCAAAGCTGGTGCACAGATCTTCTCTGAGGGCGTTCTGGACTAGTTGAGATACTCTGGTCTGATCCACGCCCAGTACAGTCTGACAGTGGGCAGTCTGGACTACTTGGGATACTCTGGTGTGATCCACGCCCAGTACATCCTTCATAAAAATGGTCGTACTGCAATTGACGGACTGATGCATTATGCATTTACGATAGTTGCTGGGATAACACTGATCAAGATACGTTTCTGGAGGTTCGTCACAGGTGTTATTTGGGACATCCTTGTGAAGGTATCAGAACTGAAGGTCCTGGTCATGTTCAACTGTGATATCTGTGTGCACGAATGGCCGTACCAAAGTTTAAGGAAAGAGTCTATGGTCTGTTTGTCCGTTGTGTCTTTGTCTCTTTACTTGCTATTTTCTGCATCCTAAATCGTAGTTAGGTTGCAATACCTGGTAATTGCCATACTAACGAGTCATAACCTCAATAGTTCCTACTGGCCAGATGGAGACAGCGCTGACGAGGTCCAGGATGTCCGCAGCCTGAGGTCATTCATGCTGGTACAAGCTTCAGGACGAGTCTGTGAGCGCCACAGGGTGTTGGTATTCAACCTGAGACAGTTGATATAGCCTTGGTGCATGTGGGGTTGTGCGCCAACAGACCCATGCGGATTACCTTGGCCCTGTGTACCATGCATCGCTGGACCAGTAGGGGACTGTCTCTGCCGGAGGACCCTGCTTGAATTTGTGGGGCGAGAATTGGAACTAAGCTCCAGCGTTTCCATGGACACCGACAGTTCTACCAACTTCACCGATGACTCGAGGGAATCGGCATTTGCACGCGGGAACCCCTGAGGGTAATCTCTGACTCCCCAAGCCTACACGGACGAAATTTTGAGGTCCTTGTGCTGTTCTGAAATTTTAAGGCACTTTGCCTGTACTGATATAGGCAGTCAAAATTCAGGCTGCCAACGATACGGGTTTTCCCGAGCAGATGAGCACGCACGTGGGGGCCGGGGGAACACACACAGTGCACAAGGCGCGCGGGCTACACACGTCAGTGTGAAGGCACGCGGGCTACACACGTCAGTGTGTGACGCACACGTGCATGCGCTCCTGATCTTCACCTTGCATTTTCCATTGTCAGGCGCTAACTGGCGTGCTATCTAGAAACAACAGTATGTACCTTTTCAACCCCCTGTCCCTACTCAGGCGCTAACTGGGTCGCTATCTAGAAAAACCAGTGTGTACCTATCTAACCTCCTGTTCCTTCTGAGGCGCTACCTGGGGCGCGATAAAAAAATTTCCAGTGTTTCACTTGTGCTCTTCTCTTCAAATCGGGGTGATGAGTGCTAATTTCCTGAGACTTCAATGAGTACCCAGATCACGGTGTGTGAAAAACCGTATTCTGGGAGTCACGCCTGAGCGGTGACCTCCTCTGGGCATCCACGCCATTTCCCCCAGTGTGAAGACCCACAAGAGCGCACGGTAACCCAACGGTTGTCTGCAGTCTGAGCTTCTTACGCCCTGAGGGGAAAGAGACGAACCAGGATAGTTTGGTGTCTCAGGTATGTCCTAGAATGCCAAATTGACATGCTCCACTGCCCCGGGTACCGTGACTGCTGAAGTCGGAGCTATCCCTCCCGGTGGTACAAGGGGAAAATCCGTGGAAGAAGCTGCCGGGTCACAGTACCATTGTACGGAAAGGTTGGAGCTTATAGGCATCTGATGTATCAGGTGCCAGCCATACCCCTAAAATGTTGATTGCCCTCTTCCCCACTGATTTCTAGCCCCATCTTTCTTGTTTGGACTTAGCCTAGAAGTGCATTTTCCTCGTATTACGTAATTGAACGGAGGAAACCCTAGTATTCTACACTTCGATTACTCCAGTAGTTCCTCTCCGTACGGGAAGATAGAGCCCTGAGGCCTGCTCTGTTTTCCTTCCTACTCTGCTTTGAACCTTTTGTCTTTCTGGACTTGATTGGTGACTGATCGCGATGAACTGCAACTCTTCGTAGGAAGAGGGTATTAAACCTTTGCATGAGGTGAAGGACTTACCGTTCCACGGTGTGTTGCGCGCACATGGCCTTAAACCGCAGTGCCATGGTTACCCTAACTACAGAGACGGAGTTGTACACGCCTGGCAGGTATCCCCCTCAGCTTCAGGGTTAGACAAAAACTCAATATCAACCTGTGTTTTTCGCACAGGTGCAACTTGCTTTTGACACAGGTGTAGTTCCCCACCTACCCCTTGCCATGCCATCCAGTCATGCGTGCTGCCCCGCTGTAAGGGTGTTATCTTAGCGCACCCGATTAGGGATCGGCCCGCTACAGTTGGAGGGAGTTCTCCCTAGTTCGTCTACAGGTTGATATGTCGTTCTCAAGAGAAATGAATATCCTTAGCTAGTGCCCAAAAAATGTTGATGAAATCCTGCAGATTTTGGAGTTCGAGAACACGACCACAGCGGCAAGTAGAGCATGAACAGGATATGGATCGAATCAATGAATAGTTTTGAAATTCAATGTATTACAGAAGGGCTGCAGATAGAAAATGCAGGCTTAACTACAAAGATTCAAACTCAAATGGACAAAACAAATGATTTTTATATGGAAAACTGACATTAGTCTGGTCTCAGAAATAGTTTCAAGCACTTCATGTGTACATTTTGAAATGCAATGGTGTAGGTTAGGAATCTGGGGCATGTAGGTGGGGCCAGAGCCAGGATAAGGCTTGGCCAGCATGGCCAAGCAAATGAACTCAGAATCAGTTCTAAGGTAGGCCCCCAATAAGTGGGCAGAATCATTGAGTATAGGGGTCCTGGGGTGGGAGACCAGTAGGCTTAACCAACAGGGCACAAGGCATGAAAGGCCTATTTTTTTTCGGTATCACCTCCATGAAGGAAGATACCTCCGCTCACCTGACCGCTAGGGCTGCACGTTATGGGGGGCTAGGGTTAGAACCCTAGTTACTTTGGTAAATGTACTAAAAACCTGAAAAAGAGTTATTAAAATGATTATCTGTTAGTCGTCATGACGTTTCAAAGTTTAGGGGGGGCTCGGTCTGAATCAACTACACCAAGAAAGACATGGTAGTGACTTTTTTTTACTCCCCCCTGGAGCACCAGTTGATCAATCCAGTAGGACCAGGGAAAAACGCTCAAATAACCCTGAAGCTACCTTCGAAATTCCCTCAAACAAGCATATGACCTTCTCATCACTTTATAAAAGCTTATCACACTATCACACTTATCACACATGTAGAGACCCTCGGAAAAGGTGCAAGGTACCGTGAATGATATCCGTTCGATCAGACATTCCTCAAAAGTCGCCAGCATGCGGTGAAAACCTTTGGTAAAAATTTTGGGTTAGCGGGGTTTGAACCGAGGACCTCCTCCCGAGCGTGTACATGCTTGCCCACTCAGGTACTCTCGAACGCTCTAATGCGGATGGCGATTGCTGTATAATCAGCGTTTTAGTAAATGTCCTGACCAAAGGCCAGGCCGGAGCAATACTCCCAATGGTGGGCAAAAACCTCCAAGAGCTGAAAAACATAGAAAATGAAACCAACAGGGAGTGAATCCTGTGGTTTAGCGAAAGGTTTAGTGATTCAAGAAGTCGAATCGCTAAAATTTGACAAAGAGACGTTAGAAATTGTCCTTTCTAAGCCAATACTTAAGGTCTCAGACAGGCGCAACTGAGCCGCGCTCAGAAAAAGAAGGAGGGACGCTTAAAGAGCTCCCGGATAAGAAGGTATGAGCCGTGGTTTTCAAAACTTTTAAAAGGAATGTTTCCACAGTTGCATCAAAAAGTTAATAAACTTAAGGTAAAAGTACGTAACAGTCAAACCACACAACAGAGCAGGAGGACAACCTGCCTCTCAGGTATGTTACTGTCATGCCACAGGCATGCATGTCGTTTCTGTTGTTAGTTTCGTTAAAACGCTAGGGTTGTCACCGCTGAATTTGTTGGGGGTTTGAGTGTTATCCTCTCTTCCTTTGCACAGGTCAAAACAGGAATTAAAGCTATGTCATTCGAATGGAGCACGCAGCGCGCACGTAGGGTTAGATTATGCGCTGTGCTCGCGATGCATGTGCCTCATCCAGCCATCCACACGTTGTAGCGCTTCCCCTGTGCATTCACCCACTCCCTGCTTTTCTTCACAGGTCAAAAGAAAGTGCTTGCTCGTGCCTGCTCCATTATTGCGTTAACATGGGGTCGTGTAAGACGCTGGGCCTCGTTTTGCGTTGTGCAGTTGCTCATCACTCCACTCTTTTTTTGTCCTGTAGGACACAAGGGAAGAAGTACATAACACACACGATGCATTAATCGCTTAGGGTTGTTTATAAATCACCGTAGGGTTGTTTAAACGCTTAGGGTTGCTTTTGCGTTCGTTGTCCTTCGGCATACACATGATGCATGGTGAGTAAGGTTAGTAAGCTCAGGAGGACCTGACCTCCTGGTTGAGTTTCGTTGTGTTTGGTTGTATTGTAGGGTTAATGGTCAGAAACGAATTGCTGTCCTTCGACTCCCGTCCCTGCATGCTGCATGATGCATTAAAGGGCTGTAGGCCAGGCGCTGTGCAGGCGGTAAAACTCTTGTTTAGGTAACCCAGGGCTCCGCCCTATGTTCTATAAGAGAACAGGCGGAGTCTTTAAGTTTGCCTGCCTGAAAGGGCTGTTCTGGAACAGCGTATGAATTTTCTGTCCAGCACCCATATAATACTTCGAGACAGGTTAGGTTCCTCCGTCCAGAACATTCCTGCATTTGCCTATGCTTTCAGCTGGGAAAGGGAGGGTGAAGTGGTGCAGCGGCAATCGCCTTCGGCAATTTTTTCTTTTTTCCGCCCAAGCTGCGAAGCGCGCTGATCACACATTCGAAAGGGGTCAACGGACAACTTCATGGAGTACAACCCCTACAAGACACTGTGCGCTGAAACAGTGCACCTCTCCCTCCCAACCCTGTCAGGCAAACACGTGGAATCGTCCCTGGCAGGCCACAGTTGCCCAGCGGCGCTGTGCTGGCTAGCAATTCCACAGAGGAGCCGATAGGGCTTGTGACATATTTGAGCTGGCCACCCAGTAGCGTGTGTAGGGGTAAGGGTCAGCAGGCCTGGTAGGGACTGAGTGCGGTTGTACTCACCCTGCCTTCGAAGGCTGGTGCTGGCATCAGTGACTGTAGTGTAGTGGTGGCTCCTGCTCCGCCTGTTTTTCCTCAGGGGCAGGGTAGTCAGTTTTTTTTTGGTTATTAGAAAAATTGGCGTTTTGTATGCCCTTAGCACAGTTGGCCGGCCCCCCCCCCTCTAGTAGGTAGGGCTTTTGCCGTTTCCCAAAAACGCTAGGCGCCAGCACAGAAGTTGGGCACCCTAGCAGTGGCCCTAGTACCTGACTAGGACTTTCGGTCCGACATCAGCAAAGCCCGAAAGGGAGCCACGCTGGGGTGAGAAGTCAGACACATACAGACATAAGTAGCACACTTGAGGGTATGGTAACACCGGCAAGAAGGGTAGAACCCCATGAGTGTGGACACGTTAGGGGTCCTAACTGTGGGCACGCTTGCCCCCCAGAGGAGGGGGGACACACCTTGCTTCACAGCACCTTGTTTGTCATTCCCTCCTAGTCTATGAAGCCACCGCTCTTCGCTGGCTCCCCAAGGTCATAACGTCAGGGCATATGCGACGCAACACGTGGTCAACAAGGCACACAGTGGCTTGGTGGTTGCAAACCTGACAAGCGGCCACCTGGTTTACGCTGGTAACCACAGGCATGGGACTGCAAGGCACAACCAGGGGTGGGGCAGGACTCCAAAAGCAGCAGATGTGCAGGTGTTTTGAAAACCGATCCCGATTGAGGGAGGGTGTTAGTACAATCACTGAAGCTGGAGCTCTACCGGAGTCCTGAACCTGTCCTGGTACACAGTGATTAGGTCTAGTGGTCAGCACAAGAGTGCTCACCGCCCCTGGGAGGTTAGAAAACAGAGGGGGTTGCGAGTAAAGCGCCTCAACTGAGAGTTCCAATGGGAGGGAATCTGTTCACGTAGGCCGGCGTGTTCAGGTGACCCGCAGTTGAAGTGGTCGTATGGAGGTTGGCAGCCCGGACAAATCCGACCCCGCAGTTACGTAGTCCAGCGCGTCGGCGCGTTCTTGGTAATACAGTGCGCAGTTTGATGTGTGGTAGGAGGCTGGGGTGGAATAGCTTTGACCTACACGGGTTCCCTGTCTACTTTCTTTCCCGCCACCGATCTGATCTTCTTTTGTTCTGGTAGGCTGGTACTCAACACAGCAAAACCAAAATACTTGAATGGGAAATCTCGATCTTCATCAGGTAAGTCAAGGCCATTATTTAACAAGCTTGTTGTACCTGCAAGTACAACAAGCAACCATAACATCCAAAAAATGTTTTTCTAAGTAACAAAACTTTAAATACGCTGTGTGCGCGTCGCTCATCTGGCATTTTGATCTTCCGAATATCAGCACGTGCACTGCCAGTGGCAATCCCATTACACTCCCCTGCTAAGTTCAGCCATACCTCTGTAACCCCAAGGTATGGTTGAACTGATAACCCGTTAGTGTGGTTGTCACTGGCTTATTTTCGCAAATGGCCACAAAAATGACATTCAGAACGTTTGCCTAACCTTTGCGGCTGGGGAAAAGCCTGCTCCACCCTTGGCTACAAAAAGCCCCATTCCCATTCGGGGGGTGTGGTGAACACTCCCCTGCTAAACTGGTTCACACCACATAAAAAAACAACAATTCTACTTGAAGTTGTTTAATTATATAATAAAATGTATGCTGCCCTGGTCTCAAAACTACAAGCATTTTGAAAAACCTGCGAAGGTTTCCCAGTCTAGGGGAAAACCTTGCAATGTTTCTCAAAACCCTGCAGTTTCAAAACAACAGGCCACACTGCACACAACTGAGGCAACAACAACAAAAGAGCGTGTGGTGTTTGGCTGAACTCAGTTCGCACATGCACAGCGAAGCCATGGGGTGGCGTGCACAGTACCGTACAACAGTGAAGTTGTGTGTGTGCTTGTTTGGCCTGCAGTAACAAGGTTCCATGTAGAAGAAAAATGAGCAAAACGAAGAAAACTGAGACAAGCCGATACATATACTCGCGACAACAGGGCCTTTCACAGCCCTCTCAGAGCATAAAAACACACCAGCGTTGGAGTCAATTTTTACATTCCAGATTATCTCACCAGATTCAGGCAGCCGCAAGCCTGCCCAGGGATTCAGAAGGTTAAAACACATAAAGAAGACATACATTGTTTGCGAACACACCGGCAACGATAGTGAGAGCAAAAGCACAGACTCCAAAGACTGAATCCAACAATGGTAACGTATTTGAATTCAAAATCTTGATCTTCATCATGTAAGTCAAGGCCATTATTTAAAAAGCGTGTTGTACCTGCAGGTACGACAAGCAAGCATAGCATCCAATAAATGTTTTTCTAAGTAACAAAACTTTGAATGCGCTGTGCGCGCGTCCCTGATCTGGCATTTTGATCTCGTGAATATCAGCAAGCGCACTGCCAGTGGCAATCCCATTACATGGGGCAATAGGACTCACCAACCATTGCGCTGCAGACAAGATAAGCGGCCTGGTGGTGTTCCGATGATCCTCCGTATTGCTTCTCTCTTGGTGAGGGGGAAGTGTACCTCCGGGGGGAGCCGATACTCCTGCAAGAGTGGTCAAAGGAGACTCCAAACGGGGACCGGGGATGTCTGGGGTATACCACCGCCTCCTGAAGCTTGCAACCCCCTCACTTCGGTTAGCGCAATAAATAGATAGGCTCAAGGAGATCAGGCTTTCTTCCTACGCTGTGACAGAGACTCAGCACGGGCTGGTAGCTGTCCCTCGTTGTTCTCAACGAGGTAGGAACGGATGACAGGGGTTGATACCCCCGTCACGTTGGATGAAGGCAGACACGGGTTCCCAGGTTGCCTCAGAAACTTGATAGCCCTCCCAAAGGGTGAAGAATTTCCAACCCTGTTTATATTCGTGGCGGGCTATACCTGCCACTATGCAGTATCCATCGAGTGCCATCTCTTCAAGTTCGTCAGCCTGTTCAATTTCGTCAGCCTCTTCAGGTGAGGCTGCATTTTGCAGGCCGATTTCGTCAACCTCTCTGTCGCTTAGGCACCACTCATCCCAGGACAAGTCATCTGGGGAGTGGTAGTGCCTCAACTGTTTAGGAACACAGAGTAGCTCACCACCTAGACGTGGGCCGCACCTGACATGGATCCTAGATCGATTCATGCTGATGATACGATAGGGCGCAAAATAGGGGTCCAGCGGGCAGTTACGCGGCCAGGAGGGTAGTCCTGAGTGGTGAATTAGAACAAGGTCACCAACCTTAAAACTGGCGGGTCGCCGTAGGCGATTCCTTTTGCTCAGTTCACGTTCACAGATGTTTCTCAGGTTAGTTCCAGCCTGGTTAGCCATAGACTGCTTGTGCTCTAGCTAATCCCCAACAGGGCTCTTGAAGTCCTCGGGAAAGGGGATACTGAAGAACCAAGCAGGTCGTCCTCCATGAAACAGCTCGTTGGGGGTGACACGGGTAGAGGAGGCCGTCTGAGACTTCATGGTTAGCACAGCCCATGGCAGTAGTCGTACCAAATCTTTGGTCCATTCCTGCTTCATCATGATTCTCATGTTCTGCTTCACCAGACGGTTCTGTCTCTGGCAAAGAAGGTTAGAAGCGTGAGTATAGGGCAGACCTGTTGTCACCCCAACGTTGAGGGCGTTCAATACAAATTTGTATCATCCTGTATCACTGCGGATACGTACCTCTTCGTCAGAGTGCCCCTGTTCAGCTGCTCCGTATGGTTCGAGCCATTTTTTGACGAGCATTTTTACAGTCTGCTCACCTGCAATTTTCTTACTGCAAGGAAACACACGAGTGAAGCGTGACAGGCCACAAGTTACCACTAGGCAGCTATCATAGCCACCAAAGCGAGGTAGGCTGCGGATGAAGTCCACGTAGAGAAGAGAGTTAGTACAATAGGGTATGGTAAAGCTGAAAATCAGTCCCCTATCCCTACTATCACTCTGCTTGCTGGCATGACAGCAACAAGCATCAACAATTGTCTGCATACGAGACCTCGATTTAGTGAAGGTTAGACTGGAGTAGAAACATTCTGCGAAGAAATCCACTGAGAGATCAGCGCCAGTGTGGCGTGAGCTGAGATGGGACCACTGTAGACAGCCATCGAGTCCTGTTTCAGGCACAACCATACCATCCTCGTAGAAGAGGTATTGGTTATTCTTATAGCACTGGTGCCCGTCAATGACGTGGGGTTCCAGACCAGTGCTTAGGGTGTGGAGAATATCTTTATATTCTGACTGATAGTCGGGCAGACTCTAACCCTCGAGGATTCCAGCTGTACGCATAGACAGTTCCAGCTGGATGTCCATGCGCTGGAAAGCCTCTTTGGCAAGAGCCTCAGAGCTCTCACCAATAAGCGCATCAAAGTTGTTGTGCGATATTTAGCCAGACGATTCGTTTTTTATACCAGGGATATGGTGGACGGTTAGCCTGAACTGACTGAGGTAAGTCCCCCATCGTTCTAGTTTGGTTTTCTTCTGTGGTGGCCCTCCCTGAAAGAACCTGACCGTTTCTTGGTCACAGAGCCAGACAATACTGCATTAGGGTTAGACCCCAGTAGTCAGCATTGTGCGGAGAGCACCAACATAGGTCCTGTAGTTGGAACCGGCCTGGCACCTAGGATTTTATTGGGTCCAAAAATCCCAAAACCAGCTACAGTCAGAAATACTACTTTTTTTATCAAATTATACCATAAAGAGCATATTTTCCGGAGTTAGGCCCCCCCCCACCCTCCAAATTGGAAATTTTCTAGCCCCTAGATCGACAATGCAGGCTTGATTCCATCTCAAATCGGCCGTATCCGAGAAATATGACATTCACCACCTAGTTGCGAATAGCAGCTTTTGTATAGCTCAAACCATACATGTTTGTTTTTAGCAAGAGATATGGTTTTTTGGTTATGGCGGCTCCAAACACTCCATACCTTGCTCCAAAACCTTGCACGTTTTGCTGAGTCCAGCACACTCAAAATAGGGTATGGGGCCCTACAACTGACCACTCATGCCCCAAAAATGGTGTTTTAGGCCAAAAAATGGGCATTTTCTGGGCCAAAAAAGCCGTTCTTTGGTGTTGGTGTCTCCAGAACCCTTGATCATTTGCTCCAAAACACCGCAAAAACCGCTTTCTTGAGTCCAGCATCCTCAAGATAAGGGTTTGGGGCCCTACAACTGACCACTCAGGCCCCAAAAACGCCTTTTTAGGCTACAAAATGGGATTTTTTTGCCATTTTGGGGCAAAAAATGCGTTTTTTTTGAGATGGCGGCTCCGAAACACTCAACAACGTACTCCAAAACCTTGCAAAACATGTTTGTCTGACTCCCGCACCCTCAAAGTAGGGTATGGGGCCCTACAACTGCCCACTCAGGCCCCAAAAACACTGTTTAGGGCAGAAAAATGGCATTTTTGGCCATTTTGGGGCAAAAAATGCGGTTTTTTGGTGATGGCGGCTCCAAAACAATCGATAACCTGCTCCAAAACCTTGCAATACACTCAAGATAGGGTGTGGAGCCTGACGACTGACCACTCAGGCCCCAAACACACTGCTTGAGGCCAAAAACAAAATGGCATTTTTTGGCCATTTTTGGGCCAAAAATGCGGTTTTTTGGTGATCACGGCTCCGAAAAACTCGATTACTCGCTCCAAAACCTTGGAAAACATTTTGTTTTGAGTCCAGCACCCTCAAAAGAGGGCGAGGGGGCCCTACAACTGACCACCCACGCCCCAAAAACACTGTTTTAGGCAAAAAAAAAGTCTTTTTTTGGCCATTTTTGGGCAAAAAATGCGGTTGTTTGGTGATGGCGGCTCCAAAACACTCGATAACCTGCTAACATAGCTGTTTTGGCCTTTTTTTGGCACCCTCCGGATTATTGTCTTGGGTAAGGGGCAGGCAGGGGCACAAATCATTGCTTGCCTAGCCTGATAGGGCACTAGGGACAAACTTGATCAATTTGAAATCTCGTGACACCACAAGGACATCATCGAAACGCCGTTTATGGCCGGAAAGTGGCAAAAATGGGCACAAATGGTCGTATTTTGGGTTTATTCCGACATCCCGTAATGCAATCGACGTGATTTCAATACAGCAACTAGATTAACGTCAGATTTTACCGATTCCGCTATCTAAATCGGGGCAGATGCGCACAGATTTGGCACAAATCACCAAAACCTCGGCAAAATTGGGTTGCGGCGGGCTGTAAATCGCGATCGCGGCAGTTTTTGAACGGTTCAGTTACGGGATTCCGGTAGCTCAAGAAATCCTAGCTGGTTCCGTTTGCAGTTCCAGTGACCAAGTGGCACCAGTCGCCACTCACCGCAGGAATAGTTGTGTTTCAGAGAACCATCAGGATTCAGAACTGAGATGCGATAATGGCAAAGGGTTCGCTCAACTGGGTTAAGCTCTTGCCATTGGTAAATTGTTCACGCCCCTCCTACATCACTGGCATGACTGATCAGGACGATCTCACCCTTAGGGCGAGGTACCCCCAGGCAGTTGGAGGAGGCAGTTTTCTTCTTCAACTCCTGGAAACACTCCTCCTCTCTGGCGCTCCACATCCAGGGGTTAGTTTCCTTGATTAGGCCCAGTTGTAGGGGCAGAAGAGTAAGTAAAATTGTGGATGGGTCGCCATTAGAAGTTACAGGTGCCAAGAAACCCCCCATGTTGTGTAGACCCACCTTAGGGTCACCGAGAATCTGCATGTTCTGAACTGGTAGGGGCTGCATCTTAGACGTGGCTGGTTTTTACCAGCCATACCCTACATCGAAACGCAAGTACTCCATCTCCTCTTTCATAAACTCGCATTTTTAGAGTTTGATTCGGAGATGATTTTCCTGACAAACAGTGAAAAGCTCACGGAGGAGCAGGACATGGTCCTCCCGGGTATTGGTACCCAAACTTATGTCATCGATGTTGGCCTCCGTTTCAGCCCCTCGAGAAATCAGCTTTTGTACCAGAGGCCTGCGCCTCAGTATATACAAAAATTTGTTCATCAGTTCCTGGAAGAGTGCCGCGGCGTTAGCTACCCCAAAAGGCATCACCTTCCATTCAAATACACGACCCTTAGGAGTTATAAATGCCAGCAGTTCCTGTGCTGCGGCGGTTAGGTCAACCTGCCAGAAACCAGTGCGTTTATCCATTTTCCTTTTATAGCTGCATGTTGAAAATAGTACGTAGCCCATCATTTAAGTCATTTTTGCTTTAATGCTTTTGATTGATTGGGGGATCTGTTTCTAATCATCTGATCATTTGTCCAACCCCACAGTATTGCTGAAACCCCAGAGGCATCTTTTGCTGAGGGCAGTGATCAGCCCACCCCCACTAACCCAGGATGAGACTGATAGCTTGTTTGTTTGATTATCCTTGAGCTTGAGGCTATGACAATTGGTCTAGGTATGAAGATAAGTTAGGTGGAAGCATGGTGAACACCTATTCTGGTTATGACCTATGGTTATGCATGATGGCGCTCAGCCTGATCAGAAGATGCTGAATATCTCACACATATCACTGAATTATTGAAAACCATGTACATATTTGAGAGCGCCATGAAGTTGCGCATATATTGATGTCTCTGAGTCAATTTTGGTGTCGGGGCCCATTTTTGGTCATTTTGGTGGTGGAGTGCATGAGACCAGATCAGGGCCGTTCCTACTGAGTTCTGACATCGCCAGGGCAGTTTCTACTGAGTTCTGCAGTCACGAATTCAGTTTGTTCTGTGGCACAGAAAAGTATCTCGGAGATAAAATGTGATATTTCACCTATTTTTGATGTGGGGAATCTGATTTTTAATCATCTGTTTTACTATCTTTTCATTTGGCATGGTTTTCAAGTGAAGCCATTTCCTGCCCTATGGTTTGTGATTCCAAAGCATGCAAGCACGTGATAAAGGCGATACAATGTCAATACACAGGTCTGTCTTTGTACTGCAGTACCTCATGTTATTGTATCTCATTCTTCTGATTGTCACGATCCTCATCTGTTGCTTCGCTGTCTCCGGCTTCAAGTCGAGTTCTTGATTACGATCCGGGACATATTTTGGTGAGTACAGCAGGAGGCGCAGCCAAAAAACAGCAATCAACATTGGTAGCAGATGCAGGTCACGAAGAGCTGGGACCTGCACGAGGACGAAATTACACGACGACGACCAGTACGATCATTATCAACTAGTGCAACTCAGAAGGTCACGCCATTACGGCAACGTATGGATGCAACCAGCAGTCGGACGAAGAGGAGTAGGTCGGAAGGAGCGTCGCGCGCCAGCGAGGATGCACATGATGACGGAGGTGTCGTGAGTGACAACGAGAGGTCAAGAGTCACGAAGGGGAAAGACGTCAAATAAAAATCAGGCGTTAAGGAGAGCGATGAAGCTCACAAGGAAAGAATGCAGACACCCGACGAACCTGAAGAACCGAAATTTCACGAGACGTTCGAGACGGGTAAATCGTCTTCAGGCCCAGCTTCGGATTTCCAAGATCGTACTGAAGACGAGGAAGAGGACGAGTGGACGCATTCAGATATGGAAGAGTACGAAGACCTTCTCAAAACGATCGAGGATGCAGTGCGGAAGAAAAGCGAAGCGATCAGAGCGAGGCGTTGCGAGAAAGGTAAAGGAAAAGGCAAAGGTAAACGAACAAGCAAAGAGAAAGGAGTAGACTTCTCAGAATCTGCAAAGACTTGCGAGGAACCAGCTTACGCGGTTCCAGTAAGGGATCAGGACGAGCAGTTTTCAAAGACGGAGGAGCGTGAAGGAGACTTTATCGAAGTGCTACGGAGTATGCTGAAGCCGATGACAGACGAGTTAAAAAATGTGGAGAATAAGGTAAATACCTTGGGTCTGATTGGTCCTTCGGGATCCACAACCCCTCTGGCACAATCTCCATTTGTACCAAGAAGCGTGAGGGCCTTCGAGCGACTGAAGGAAAGTTGCAATGAGAGCATGGGCTTGACTGAATGGTCAGATGACGATGATGAAGACAAGACCAAAAGTACCATGAAAAAAGAGATACCAGCCTTCGAAGGGAAAGAAGTTGAAAGATTCTCAGTAACTTGCGCGAGGTATTTGCTATTGACAGGCAAGCATCAATGCAAGGATAAAGTCAAAGCAGCGCTCCTAATAGAAGGGATCAAGAAACCTGATGTCAAGCTGCGTGCAGAAAATTGTCTCAAGAAAGCCAAGTCCTTGGAGGATTTTTTGATCGTTGCCAGCGACTCTACCCAGAGATTGAAACGGACTTGACGCTAAGAGGCTAGTTGGCGAAGATAGGACATCTACCTGCAGACCTGAAGCCAGCGCAAATGGAGAATTTGTTGAGAGAATGGGACAAAGTATTCGAGAAATTCAGTTCGAACGCGTTATCCGATCAACAACGATTATTGGAGCTGGCCTCCGGGGGTGAACGACAGAAAAGTTCACGAAGTGGGCAGAAGATCCAAACCTGTCGCCATATTTGCACGACTATAACACACTGAGCATACTACTTCGAGAGAGAGCAACCTTTTCAGTTTCCTTGAAACATTTGCAGGAGTCAAAAGGTCATGGAGGAAGAACCGCTACATTAAGAAGAATAAAAAGAGAGAAGACAGAGAAAGGCGTACCGAAGGATATGGATAAATCGGTCATGATTGAAGCCTTAGAAGCCCTGAAGCAGGAGCTGTCGACCAACGCTTTTCCCTCGGAGAGGACTGCCGCCAAACCTGAGGAAACGAGAGGCAAAGGGAAAGGCAGAGGAAAAGGCAAAAGCGGACGAGGCAAGCGCACGACCCTTGATGCAGAGCAGCTAATTGCCGAGTTCCGAGCGCATATACAGTCTAAGCACTGTGCCAAGACCAACCACTATTCAAACCTCTGCTTCAAGCTGCAGAAGCAACAACACCGAGAGAGGCTGATCCACGTTCCGAAGCAGAATGGGTTTGAAGATGCAGAGAAGGTGCTCGAAGAGTTGCGAGCCAAATATGGAGACACGGGAGCAGGAAAGGATGAACCGAAGAAAGGAAGAGGAAGAGGCAAGGGAAAAGGCAAAGGAGAAGAAGAGAAGGAGGAAGAGCCTGAAGAGGAAGGAGAGGGTCGAAAGAGGAAGAGGGCGATGGCCCCGCAGGTGGAGAACGTCATTGAACTGCTTCGTGCAGCGAACCGAGAGGGTCACACGTTATGAATGGATGGCGAAGTTGATGGCGCAACCAGGCAAGGAATTTTTGATGCAGGGGCAACATACTCTATATGTGCAAGTCGTCTGGTGAAATCTTCTGGTTACGTAAACTTTTGTGCTTTGAAGGTGGGCAATGGGAACTATGAGTATTCAGAAGGAGAAACGACAGTTCAAGTGGACCTGGGGACACTCAGGCTGCCGCACGAATGTGTATGCCTGAACCCGACTGCTTTTGACGTGTGTATAGTTATGAACTTCGTAAGACAGAATCCAGGTGTTATTATCCGCTGTTTGTTCAACTCAGCGAAGCTCTTGGTCCAGAAAGGAGAAGAAATAAACCTGGTGATTCTGGAAAGGCGAGTGGAAGGATTCCCTGAGACACCGAAGGTCCAGCACCGCCCTGGTCACACCTTTACAACTCTTTGGCAAAAATTGTGCTTGATCCCGTGAAAGTGGTCTTGGTTACACCGGATGGGGGACCTGTCGGTGAGACCCCTGGATGGAGAAGACTGCTGGACCGACTCACAGTGCAACGAGTGCCTTTACCCGATTGTCCCCTGTATGTCCCCGATGGGGCGAGCAAACCATTTGCTGCTCCAAAGTGGGGGAGTGTGATAAGTTTAGCTGATGTGGCAGCGATGCTGATACCCATAGAGCAGCTGCACGAGCCCACAGTGAAGTGGTTGACGAAGATGAACCGTTGGTGGTCTGTTGAGGAGCTGAAGACCAGGATGGGACTGTCCTTGTCACCGCTCCCAACGACACCGAACGAAGACACCAATTCCAAAGTGACTCCTTAGAAAGAAGAAGATGTGCCAGAAACAAGAAGCAACAGTGATGATGATGACGCTGTTTTCAGTGAGTAAGGATATGAGGCGGATGTCAATATTCACACGAGAGTAGCACCAAAGAAGAAACATTGGCACAGGTAAATCGATGAGCAACAACGTAACAACGTAACGAAGAGTACGAACAGATGACAGATGGCCATGCTCCTGAGAAGACGCTGAAACAAGCAAGCGAATCCTCGAGGATAAGATATTTCAGTTGGGCGAGAAAGAGCAAGAAAGAATGTTGAAAGAAAAAGGGAAAACTCATTACCATCCACCCTGTTCCAGAGCAGAGGAACTACATGCGTTCTACATGTCTGAATTATCAGAGGAAGAGCTTTCACCGGGCGAAGAGTCTGACGAGAAGGAGGAGGATAACGTCTATTACGTGGACACAACAGGGTTGATGATGGACTTGCAAGCTGCAGAACGCGAGGAGTATGGCAAGTAAAACCTGAAGAGTGACGATGGCTTTGACGAAGCGCTGAAGAAGCATCCGGCAGATCTGCAAGGTCTCCTAAGCAAACACAAGGTGGTGTTCAGTGCTCTTATGTCACCAGGGTCATGCAAAAAGCTGAGACAAATGGACCTCAAAGTCACAGATGAACACAAGAACTCAACCCTGAGGTCCAGATCAATTATGTTGAACGAGGATGATCAGAAAGAGACCATGAGGCAGATATATGAGTGCTGCGACGCGAAGTCGATGGCCATATATGAAGGAAAGGACTATCCTAAGCACTGCTCACCGTGTTTCCTCGTGGCAAAGCCTCGGTCAAGTGCTAAGCGGTTGGTTGTGCACTACGCCAAGCTGAACGAGAGGCTCAAAAGGCACTCAGGGAGCATACCAAACCTTGAACGAGGCATTGAACGAGCAGCCAGGACGGAGTACAAGACCAAACTCCACAAGCGTTCAGGGTTCTGGCAGATCGACCTGACAGAGAGAGCGAAAGAACTCAGTGCAGTGATTGCACCCAACGGACAAGTATTTCGATGAAAGGTTATGCCGTTTGGATTAGCAAAAGCACCTGCCACGTTCCAGCAGTTGATGAACCAGATCATCGCTATAATGAAACGCCGTCCAAACGTCCAGCAACTCCTGAGAAGAGGAGCAGTGATTGAGGCCTATATGGACAACGTCTTCCTGCGGTCGAATACCATTGAAGACCACAATGCGTTGGTAGATGAGTTCCTCTCTGTTTGTGACGAGTGCAACACGCGAGTGAAAATCGATAAGTGCGAGTTTATGAAGGAAGTTGTTGAGTATTTGTGGTTTGAGGTAGGATATCAGTGGTGGAAACCTGAGAAGGACAAGATCGCCCCGTTCCAAGATAAGGCATCACAGTGTCAAAGGAGTGAAAGACATCAGGGCCTTCATAGGAAGCTGTAACTTCTACCGCCGACACATTCGCAACTTTACCTATTCCCCGGTCTTGTTGACAAATTCGACAAAGAAGAGCGAAAACTGGGGATGAACACCAGCCCACCAGGCCGGGTTTGAGCAACCAAAGTCGAAGTTGTCTTCATTATTGATATTGGGAACTCCTCGAGCAGACGATGAGATTGTGTTTACCTCAGATGCAGTTTGTATCAGTGGCAACGTATCAACGATGGTGCAGTTGAGCAAATACGGAGTCAACTGAAGACAGCAGGCATTGATCGAGATGGAAGTTTGAAGCCTACTTATGACTGCAATGAGTTCCACTTGGTTGCCCTTGGCCACTGCAATTTGAGGTGAAACTCTGCCAGATCCAATTATTCAGTGTACGAGGGGGAGGTTCTGGCTGGAGTGCTGTTATTGAGTTCACAGACAAGGTTACTGGCAGACGACCCGGTGGTATGGCTCTGTGATCAAGTTTCGACTTCAACCTCCTTGAAGATGTCTACCTCCAGAGAATCCCAGACTACCGAGATCGTGGGTTTTGCCATCTCCACTACGGCTGCATATGGTCCATGTACAAGGCTTAAAAAATGAGCTCAGCGACTATCTCAGTCGTACAAACTTCAATGAGAGGTTACAAGTGAAGAGCGAAGACCTTTGCAAGGAAGCCTTTCAGCGGATGGACACGCAGCTCGACTCGAGTGTTGAGAAGCACGAACTCTTGAGTGTGATCAATCCCCAGGACTATGAAGAAGAGTATAAGGACGTGTTGGGTAAACTGGGAGAAACGAAGTATGCGATCCTAGAGAACGTCCTCTGGAGTGTAAGGAGCGATCGGTTGCTGAGGAATGAGGTCAGGATCTGTGTACCAGCATACCACTTGGACGAGATCCTACTCTGGGTGCACGACGTAGAAGGACATCCGGAGTCAAGAAGCTGGTTGTGGGCGTTCAATCGTTTCTTCTACACAAAGGAGGAAGACGTGAAGATGTTGGAAAGGATAAGCCGCTTGCACGAGACGTGTGAAGCTTGACTTTATGCCAAGAGAAACCAGCCGAAGGACAGAGGCTTGGTGGGTCGCTTGGCCTCACCAGACTTGGTCAACTCCTTGGTCTACGTTGATTTGATCGATCGTCAGAATTATGGGCAGTTCGACTACTGTCTGATGATTGTCGACTCCTTATCAAGTTTCTGCCAAGTTGTGCCCTGCAGGAAAAAGATCGGAGCTGAACAAGTGTTGTCCTTTGTGCACCAGCACTGGATCAAGCACTACGGAGCCATGGTGAGGTTGCACTCTGACGGTGACATACAATTCACCAGCGAGACAGGTTGGTGGCGCAACACCTTCAAAGCGCTGGGAGTGAAAGTGACTTTCGGGCAGCCTTATTCGCCGGAGTCAAATGGATTCTGTGAACGAAAGAAAGGGGAATACAGAGAGGAAATCAGACTCTTGATGCATTAGGAGAAGTCCAAGAATTGGCCAACGCTGACGGATCATGCGACCTTTGTGATGAGCAACAGAGAACGTGGAAAGACTGGGTACTCACCTTCAGATATTTTCTTCAGCCGCCGAACGTGGAGATTTGAGATGCCATTTGCACAGGCTGGAAATCAGGACGTGGAATCCTGGATTCAAGGACAAAATTGGCTAGCGCAAACCGTGCAGAATCAATTGAAGAGGAAACCGACCACAAGGCACAAGTATCTGAAAAGGAAGAGAATAGCGGCCAAGGACCTGGTGGGAGATTAACTCTTGGTTCACCGGAACAGTTTTCAAGGATTGACAGCTGCAGAGAATGAGAACACGCTCTTGTTTTTTTTTTTTTGTAAACAAGTCCAAAGTCACTGCTCGAGAGTCCTCAGGAGGCCAGCCCATCATACAAAGTATCACCCACGTCCCAGGTCACGGTCAGCGGCCGGGGCAGCAGGGAGGAGAAAGGAGCTGTGGACAGTGGGTTTGCGTTTGTGCAGAAGAATTGAACATGTGGATAACACAGAAGTGGTCGCCCCGGACTCCACACCCGGGGGTGGTGGCAGTGTGATAGGGGGTACTGTCCGCGCGGGTGCCAATCCAGGGCTTTTCCCCAGGAGAGAGAAGCATGAGGGATTTGGGCTGGTGGCCAGGAGGAGGGAGAGAGTGGTAATCCACTCACACGACAGTGATGTGGGCGTGTAAGGGCCATGTGAGGGCCAACCTGCCCACGGTTGGTGAAAAAATAGTGACGTTACAAGCAAAAACCCAGAGAAAGGGTACGGCAGACAGGCTGAAAAAGAAGTGACAGTGCAGACGGAGACACAGGGGCAGGGCATGGGGGATGTGCTCAGGCCAATCAGGCTGAATGCGGCCGCCTGGGGTGTAGTCAAGGACTCAGGGGGGGGGAGCGGGTTCCACTGTGTACTGGCCTTCGGAGCAGGGCAACGCAATGCAAGGACCGAATCAGGACGAGGGCACAGAGTACAGAACGTGTAGGTCGCCTGTGATCTGTATGTACAGGCCATGAGGGCAGGACCAAGTTAGATCCACGAGTTTGTCAGCGAAATGCCTCGTATCGACGTTCCCTGTGGAGGGGAGCGTGGGCAGGGGAAGGGGGTGGTCACAGTGGCAGTGGGCCCGTCCAGTACTCAGAGATGAAGGGGTTGGGTCTGTCGGAGGGGCGTTTCGGTACGGCGTGTTCCAAGACCGCAGTGACAGAATCCAGTACTTTGTTTTGATAGTGTCCTACTTCCTTTCGGACAGCTCGAAGTCCACCTCCTCGGAGGTATCTATACAGGGACCGCGGAACCGCCAGCCGGCCTACAATGCAGAGGTCTTTGCGGCAGACAGCCTGGCGCCATGTCTTGACAAGATTACTGGCAGTCCAGCTGGAGAGCCACGCGCAGATCACGGGGTGGGAGGGGGCGCAGTAAGCAGGGACACCATGCAGACTGAGATTGTGACGGCGGTGGCAGTGTGGGCAGTCCGTCTTGCCCGGGGCATCATTCCAGAAGGTGGCATAGTGGGCATACCCCACGCTGGATTGCAAGCTGAAAGGCCACTTGTGCCCAGCCAAGCGCCTGAATCGCAGTGGCCGCCAAGAGAGTGGGTAGAAGGAGTCGTTGGAGTGACAGGGAATGGAATCGTGAGACCACACTTTATGGGGGGGGTAGCAGGCGCTCACCGTGCCGGATTACATCCCAGGGGTGCCATTGACGCAAGGGGGCAGGGACGGGGAGGATTGTGCCGATTTTGGCATACTTATCAGCTGCCTCATTGTGGGTATCACCTGTGTGGCCTTCAACCCACTCGATGATTTGCCCTTTTGAGGAGAGGGACGAGCGCACCTCTTGTACCCAGTAAGCCTGGCGTACCGGGCGTTTCTGCCCTTGTGCAGAAGTAATAGCTCCGTTGCAGTCAAGGCGGATGTTCCGATGTGCAGGGGACAGGTGTGACCCCAGAAGGACGCCAATTAGCTCTGCTTTATAGGAGTTGGGAACTCCTGGTACTCGGCAAACTGCTATCCTGCCATCTCTGAGGACAACTGCGGCACCAGCCGAGGGTGGGCTTCCGAGTTTGCTGCCATCAGAGTAGGCCGATTCTGGGCGGAGGTGTGAGGGCACCAGGTAGACTGACAAACCAGCGATATGGACAATCGCAGTGGCGTAGCGCATCAGCTGGTTTGCGGCCCACCTGGTGGACACTGAGGGCTGTTGTGCCTCTGGACTGGGGTTCAGTAAGGTAACAACTGCCATGAATGTGTTGTATCGGGAGAGTGGGTGCTTAGATCACGTGGACATGGTGTTGAGGTGAGGATTGCGGTGCAATATGTCTAGAACTCTCGTGGGGTGGAGTACAGGGAAGTAACCCATGCCGAGGCCATGGCTTCTGTAGGTGTACAGAGCTTTCCTGGCAACGACGGAGGGCAGCCCTAGCACACCGAAATGAATTTTTCAATCGGCGGATTTAGGGAGTGTAGCTGTGTGACAGTGAGGGGTATACATTCAGTGCGGTATAGTAGGCGTGGCAGTACCATGGTGTCTACCAAAAGGACCCTATCCAGGACTCGGATCCGTTGTGAGTGGAGCTCAGTGAGTTGGCTTCTCAGTTCCTCCAGGACGATAGACAGCGCCCTGTCGACACAGAGCCGCTGGGGCCTCGGGGTGGCGCAGATGCATGATATATCTGGCCCTGACGAGAGGGTGATGTACCTGTGAGCTCCATTCTGGCAGGGAGTCAGCTTTGATTGATTGCGTAAGCGATTCGGTGGAAGCCTGTAGCACGCATAGTGGGTGCAAATATTTTGGGAGGACTGGCAGATCAGTGGGGGAATGGAGCATAGGGAGGGACTCGCTCTTGCCCACATTCAGCTGACATGCGATGAGGCTGAGGGCATACTGGACAAGTTGTGCCTGATGCTGGCTGTGTTTTGGGGGGGTCAAGGAACATATGTCATCGACATTTGCAGAGAAGGTGATACCATGCTGGTCGAGCACGCGCAGGGGGATGTCAAAAACGACGACGAAGAGAAAACAGGAGAGGGGGCACCCTTGTATCACCCCCTGTGTTGTGCGGAAAAATTCCTGTTCGGCCCCCCCAAGAAAAGTGGAGCCCCTTTCGATTACCAGGGTGATTATGCGCAGTAATTTCAGGGGAGTTCCCATTCTGTCAAGCACGGCTCGGATCAGGATTTTCGGGGGCTGTCAAAGGCATGGTAGACATCAAAGGCCGGAATGCCCTCTACCGGGCCTAGTTTGTCGAGGTCACCGAGGAAAACTTGTGTGGCGTGGGCTGTGGATACACCCTGCCTACTGCTGAATTGTCTATGGTGCAGGTGGGGGGATATTAAGGGGTATAGCTGTGAGTAGACCCATCGCATGAATAATCGGTAAATTGAATTACTCATGGCCATGGGCCTCCAGCGGTCGGGGTCCTGCCACTTACCCTTTCCTTTAAAGAGACAAAAAGTCTCTGAAACAAGCCAATCATCTGGGATGGTGCCCTCCTCATAGCAGAGGGTGACACAGGCGTGAACCAAACGAAATGTTTCGTCAGGGAGTACGTGGAGCAGATACGGGGGTACTTTGTCTGGACCGGGGGACTTTTTGCGTGACGCGCGGGCCAATTCACGCAGTGCAGCTAGCGTGGGGAGCGGCACATCCTGGTGTCTGGGGAGCTGGGATATGTGCGACAGTGCGTGTGCAGACCATGGGGTGTTGCGTTGGAGGATACATTGTATTTTTCGTGTGGGGTGGGGAGGGTTGATTGGGCGGGGGGCGATAAGAGGATGTGTTTAACTCTGCGGTAGAATACCTTTGATCTTCGCTTGGCTTGCTTGGCCAATTGCCGGATCACAGATGCCCAGTCGCTTGGATTCTCAGTAGCAGGGGTGATCGGGGCCTTAGATGCCTTAGCCTCACGCATGGCGGTCAGCATGTGTGACGTGAGCTGTGTGTATGTGAGCGCGCAGTCGTGTGCACAGATTGGGGGAGGCATGTTGGCAGTCAGGGCTGCGATACGGTTTTTATAAGCGGTGACGTCACGGCGGTTCGACATGGCACAGCGCAATTCGGGGGGCACTTGCTGTGTCCATGGCGCCGTGTGGACGAGAATGGTCCTGAATCCCGGTGACCCCGGAGAAGTCAGGCACCTGGGCCCCTGATGTCTTATAGAGGGCCTTGAACAGCCGAGACCCATAGGCTCTGTCAATAAAGCTCTTGGTGCCCCCATACAGACGCACTCTGGTGTAGGGGACAGAATGGCGGTGCGAGGTAATGAGGTCTACCAGGGTGCCGGCGCGTTCCTTTGCCACTAGCCACATGGGCGCCTGGAGGGCTGTAGTGTGGCTGGGGTGAGTCACGGCGTTATAATCTCCTAGTATGATGGCAGATTCCTGGGATAATCCCGCAAGGGCCTTTTCACACGGGAGCCTGGCAGCAGCTGTGTGCGGCCCATTGTAGGAGGCATTGCCACACGCTCATGATCACGTAACGATGAGGCGGAGCTGGGCCTGAACTCTTGGAGGGAAAGTGTGTGAGGCAGAGGCGTAAATCCGGATAGGATGTGACACAATCTGTTTGGCGTCACCTCTACGTCGCCGACATTGAGTGAACCGAACGTCAGTGTGTCATATGTGTGTGTGCGTGCGTGTGGTGTGTGTGGTGTGCCCATGGGCTGGTGCATACTTGATGGATCATCACAGCTGGGACTGAAGCATCCATTCTGTGAGTTGCAGGGTGGGACTCCCTGACTTTGTTTGGAAACGGAGCAGACCGGCGCAGCGGGGTTTGTAGCAGGGTGGAACACTCTGACGTCCACAATTTGCGGAAGAGGGGTGTCTTATAAGCGCATAGAGCAGGATGTCCTGGCGCATGAGGATTAAACGTATGAGCGCAAAGATGATGGCACTAATGTTACAGAAAGGGACGATGACTGTGTGGAGGGGGGCACTGTTACCTCTTGAGATAGGCACAAGACGCACTGTAGACAGATTCATGTATGTCACATCAGCCGCCCCATCAGGTGGGACCTGTAGTGGTGGAGACGTCACAACGTGAGCCAGTGGTGGGGGGGCAGCGATACGCAGGGTATGACAGTGAAGTAGCTGACACATTCTGAGCAGACAAAATCCTGCATCACTGACTGTGATTGCGTAGTGCATGCGGAGGACGCGATGTGTGGCTATGCAGATGGCAGTAGCAACATGAGTGTAGTGTAGGGCAAAGGAGTGTCGCCGTAACAAATTCATGAGCATGCCTGTCGTGCAAGCTGAGGGAGAGGACCATTGGCACTGTGAAGCCAGCGAGGGTTGCTTCATGCAGCGATGAGTCGGTTGGGGTGTATCATCATGGTTGCAGGAGAAAAGAAGATGAGTTGGAGATGGAGGGTGGTGCTGTGAGTACGGAAGAGGGTGCATGGGCGGAGTTTATGTCGGGCATTTGGAATTCGCTGAGCACATTCGTGGCGGCAGCAGGATTAGCCTCGTTCAGAAAGGGATCCCGGAGGGGAGCGAGGCGAACTTGTTCCAGGCGATTTGCAAGGGACATGTTGCCATCTTTGGATGTGTTTCCCGTCGAGAAGTACAGTGGTCCAGGCAGTGTAGCGCTGTATGAGGCAACAGCGGACTGTGTGGCTTGGTATTTAACCATGACCAGCCCTGATTGTTGAAAAATTTTAGTCGTCTTCAACCGGTCCGAAAGCAGCGGCCGACAGCAGCACATCACGTGTGTCCAGCGTAGGGGGGAATCGCACAATGGAGAAAGGGGGTTCCACCTCTCTGGCGAAGTCTTTCGCAAAAAATCTAGCGTTAGTGTGCGCCGACACACACATCATGTCGCCCAGATTCTCTATTTTTTGCACTGCAGGCTGTATGAGCATGGGGTCATGCACCATACCGAAAACGTCATACTTGTTGAGGAGTACAAGGAAGGCGAATTTGCGGAAAAGTGAAGGGTTCATTTCAATGGCAGTGCGGACCTCATCTGAGGGCAACTTGCGTTTGCGCGCCGCACCCTTTTGAAAACGGGGCTGGTGTGTAATGATGATGGAGGACTCCTTTACGGAGCGGTCAAGGAGTCCTATGGACACACCCATGTCCATGAGGGCAGGCTGTTCGTCATAAAAATTGCCCGAGACATTAAAGGGGACGAAAAAATCAAAAAGGCGATAGCCATCAGGGGCGGAGTTGACAATTACGGGCCAAAATGATTTAGTTCTCCTAGGTATGGTGAGCTCCTTTAATACTGTCGAACTGTCTTCGGGGTTGAGTCCATTGAGCATCAGCATCAGCGGCAAGGAGCTGGAGATGTGACATTTTACCTCAGCCCTGTCAACTTCCCGCGTGATGTCGATGGGGACATCTAAACGTACTTGAAGAAGAGAGGCTTGTGGAGTGTGTACTTGCGGTGGAATGGGCTTGGTAGAGTTGACATTTCTTGGGAAGTACCCAATGGTTTGAGGGACATGACCTTTTGGTAGGGGGACGGAAGTGAGCTGAAAGATAATGAGCGGTTGGTCCGAAGGACTGGGAGAGGTATGGATGTCGTGGGAGTCCGGGGTGCGGGTTCCCATGTGGATGACTTGGCATACAACGGACAACCATTGAAAACCCAATGAGGGAACAGGGTTAATTATTCTATCTAGGACAGTGGCGAGTTCAACATCAGCCACATTGCTACGTGCTTGATCCGCAAGTCAAAAAGTGGTTGGTTTTCCTTGTCTCTTAGCGGCCCGCAACATTGCCACAATTTGTTTAACAATGGTGCGATGAGAGAAGAACGGGGGTTCATCTTGAAAGGGCGCAAAGCTTGGGAGGATGGCAAAGAAAACGAGGCCAATGAGTTTTGGTCACTCAAAATTGGTCATGTCTGCAATTGAAAAACTCCGGAGGAATCCTGAATAGGGAAGCCCGTGTCCAAATAGGAGTATTTGTGGTGTGGGCACCAAGGCTGACAAGGGGTCGGTGGGTGGAAGAGGCGAGGTATCATGGTAGACCGTAGGCGAAGATGAGAGCACATCTATTTTTGAGAACTGGTTTTGGCCTTTGACCGGGATTTTGCCGCCTTGAACATCTTTGTTGAGGTCGCGGGGCTCGAGGAAACTGGTTGACAAGGCTCCGTTTGGCCGAAAATTGCGTTGTGCAAGCGCCCAAATTGGATTTCGTTCTAAAGCCATTTGTTGGGCGGGGAGAGTGTCTACCGACGCTTGCATCTCCATGTCATCTTGTGCACCGGGTTCCGATTGGTGTGGCAATCTTTGAGGTGTGATGGGTGTCTTGTTGGGGGAAGGAGAGGTAATGGCATGCCTTATGTCGGGAAAGTCAATGACGGACACATCATCATCGTTTCCCAAGTTGGAACCCCGTCCATGGTGAGCCTTGGAAGAAGGAACCACGGAGGAGGCACGAGTTGAACGAAGAGACGGTGCATTGCTCATAGTAGAAGAGTCTTCACTCCTCTTTGGTGGTTCCTTTCTCTCGGCCGCTTTTTTTTCCTTGGTTTCTTTTTGTTCTTCCGTTTTTTTTGCTTCCGCTTCCTTTTTTTTCTCATCTTCTTTTTCGCCATTGTTCTTTTCTTCCGCCTTTTTTTTCTCCGCTTCATTTCCTTCCGTATTGCTCTCCAAAGTGTTGCTTGGCGCTACACTTGGTGAGGAAGAGCTACGGGACGAGGACATGGCGGGTTGGCCGACTCGGTTGGTGCGAGGAGAAGGGGCAACAAATATCTCATCAGTTAATTTTTTTTGAGATCCATCATGTTTATATTGACCACTAGGGTCACTCTGAGTTGATTGAGGAGGGAAGGGGAGAGCAACCGACGAGATAGAGGACGTGGATGCGGAGTCCCCATCAATTTGGACGGAGATACGACTAGGATCAAGCTTCCCAGATATGGTGTTACGAGGGTCAGGAGGCTTGATACTAGAGCCATGTGTCATTTTGTTCAATCCGCCACTCGATCTGGACGTGGCATCAGAGGAAGGTCGGGATATGGGTTGAGTTGGAGCCATCAGTACCAAGAAACCACGTAAGTATCAAGAAAAAAAAAAGAGAACGCGGCGATAAGCGACTGATGCGTCAGAATACCAAGAATTCTTTAAAAAGACGTAAGGTGGACAGAAAAGAAGGAAAGTCCAGTCGAAATGAGATGGACGGCACTGTCTGTGGTCTGATCTCGTCAGTCAAGCGCCCGGAGTCACACGCGCGCACGTCGCATGAGAGAGAGAGAACACGCTCTTTTACGGAACGTACTTGGTCACTGGCGTTACAGGCGGAGGCATCACAGCGCGCTGTTCACCAACACGAGGCAGAGAAGTCCACGTAGCGCACAAATACCTCAAGCAGTGGCCGTTCTCACTCAGCCTGAATCCTGACTCTGAATCAGATGAATTTCAGGCCTGGACGGCGAACGAAAATGAAGAGCTGGAAGCTGAAGGAACAGACGCAAGAGACTCGAGAGACGAGACGGGGCAGAGTTTGCCAGTGTACGACGCCAAGGAAATGCACGCGCAAGCCAACTATCTTGTGGAGTCTATCTTACAGGCGCACTACCAGCAGGGTTTGAGGTTTTTGGTGAGGTGGCAACGATATGGCACAGCCTACTCCACCTGGGAACCAGTGAAGGCGTTTGTACTAGACGGAGGTCGTGTCAATGAAGTTCTTGCACGCTTCTGTATGGAACATCAGCCAAAGTAGAACTCTGCACTGAAGAAATGCCGAGAGCTCAGTCAAAGTCATAGAAGCAAAAAGACAAGAGGAAAACCCAGGAAGAAGAAGCAGAAGACCTTCCTCCTCTTGAAAGAGATACAGGTGATCGTCACCAGGAGCCGGAGTCTGGAGAGAGCGCTGCACGCGTGACTGGTCTGACACTGAGAAAAAGCGCCAGATGAACAAGAAAAGCGCTGAAAAAGAGGAAAAAAATAGAAAACGAGTACAAGAGGTGGAGACTGAGATAAAAAGAATTCTGTTGGAGGGAGGTACAACCACAAACTCAGCTGTGGGACACTGAACACTCCAAGTACTATTACCCCTTTCAGGAAGCCTCAAGAAGAACAATACCCCTTTTAAGTGGATAAACGCTCTGAAGACGTCGCAAGGGAGTTCTGTCTGGGACATGGACTGCCAAGTTCAGTAACCGTTCAATTCCAAGGAAGCTACGAAGTGAACCTATGAAGACAAAGAGCCCAGAAGCCTCCAGGTGTGGGAGAGAATATGAGGTATGAAGGGGTTATGACAACATAGACGGGTCTACTTCAAGTTGACGCAGTGCAAAGCGGCCGTGCTACAAGACGAAGAGCTCTTACGAGCTAGGAAGACCCTCTAATTGTCTCAGAACGGGGTCCAATCCACCCATTCATTTGAAATGAGGGGCTACTCGGAAAGGAGACCATTATCTTCCACTACGAGCGTTTTGGGGTAATCCAGCGGCTTAATTCAAGGGAAGACGACACAGATGTCACACAACAGGCCTTAATGGTTGCAGTGCCTGTGCTTCAGCCCTGATTCTTGCCTAATCCATGCTCAATTGATTCTTTGATGACCAAGATTACTAATTGTCACTGATGTCAATCTGTAGCAATTTTGCGCAGGATCGAGATTGGAATCGCTGAAAGCACCAACGTACACCAACGAAGCCTTTCTCCTCGACGAGTTCTCAGTCTCGGGGAGTGTTGAAAATAGTATCTAGCACATCATTTAAGTCATTTTTGCTTTAATGCTTTGATTGATTGGGGGATCTGTTTCTAATCATCTGATCATTTGTCCAACCAAACAGTATTGCTGAAACCCCAGAGGCATCTTTTGCTGAGGGCAGTGGTCAGCCCACCCCACTAACCCAGGATGAGACTGATAGCTTGTTTGTTTCGATTATCTCTGAGCTTGAGGCTATGACACTTGGTCTAGGTATGAAGATAAGTTAGGTGGAAGCATGGTGAACACCTATTTTGGTTATTACCTATGGTTATGCTTGATGGCGGTCAGCCTGATCAGAAAATGCCGAATTTCTTACAAATATCGCTAAATTTTCGGAAACCAGGTACATATTTGAGACTGCCATGGAGTTGCGCATATATATTAATGTAGCTAAGTCAATTTTGGTGTCGGGGCCCATTTGTGGTCATTTTGGTTTTGGAGTGCATGAGACCAGATCAGGGCAGTTCCTACTGAGTTCTGACATCTCCAGGGCAGTTTCTACTGAGTTCTGCAGTCACAAATTCAATTTATGTTGAGGCACGGAAAAGCATTTCGCGAGATGAATTATGATATTCCACCCATTTTTGATATTGGGAATCTGATTTCTGTTCATCTGCCTTACTATCTTTTCATTTGGCATGGCTTCCAAGTTAAGCCACTTTCTGCCCTGTGTGCTGTGATTCCAAATCATGCAAGCACGTGATAAAGGCGACACAATGACTGGGAGCTCTGGCGCAGCGCGTGGGCCGAATACCCCCCCCCCCCAGGACCGCACGGCACCATCCACGGCACGCCACCAATGCACTGGGAGATGGTAGGAGAGGCATGCCTGCGGCAACCACGGGCAAGAGCGTTCATGGCTAGCCGAAGTCATGAGCACGAAAAAATCTGTACAACAAATAATATATGAACCTGTTCGTGTCTCGACCTGGGCACTGACCACGATCATCTGCATGCGGTGCACTGCCCTGCTTGGCAACAGAGCCAGATGGTTATCTGAACACCCCGCTGGGTGGTGGACCTGAGTAAAGTGCGGAGAAAAGAAAAAATGGAAAATGGAAAATTCACCACATATGAAGAGCAGGGAGTTGGCCCGGTCATTGTTTCAGAAAACTGCAGGGGGGGGGGGGGGGGCTGCAGTTGACAGTGAAGAGTTGAACGAACAGGATAACGGGAAAAAACTGTCCTGGGGGAGGACACCTTTCCCGGAATTTCAGTGCGGGGCGGGGACTCCCTGGTTGCTAGCGGACCTTAGCCTGCTTTCACACTGAGGTGGTAGGGAACTCTGACCTGTGAAGTGGTTGCTTCGAGTGCTGTGTGTTGAGGTGGAGAGTGTTTGTTTTAGTAACTGTGCGGCGTGTTGCACGGGAGCATTTTTTGTTTGGGTGTTTGTTAAGGGGGGCAGATGATTTAAAATTGGGGAATAAAAGTGGAGTTGGGTGGTGAGCTGATGTGCTGTAAACAGAAACAGGATTTTTCCAGTGGTGGTCAGTGGTGTCTGGTTGTAACGTCTGGTATGGCATCATCTCTGAGCCACTGCTGGACGTCTTGTAGTATTTTTTTGAGGCATTGGCGCCGTGTTTTCAGGGCTGTGTGGAGGTGATTTGTGTGTTGAGTGTAACTGAGTGCAGGTAGGGTTGAACGAAGAATGTTACTTAGAGAGTTTGGAATCAGAGTGCGGATAAGATTGCGGCAATCAGCCGGTGTTGTGGTGGTCCACCAGTCAGAAAAAAGTCTGTTGAAGGGGGGAGGCCAGGCGTTGATGATGGCCTGTCCTAAGTGTTCAGTTCCTGTGCATTCACTCAATGCTGTGAGGGGGTGCAGAGGATGTTTCAGTACACATGTAGAGCAGAGATATTTGTTAAGGATGTAGTGTGGTTGGTAGCCTGTGCAAACTATACAGGCCATTAACCCATCTGAAGGGGAGAGGGAAAACCAGGAAGTATGATAATAAAAGTCTCTGCTCATGGAGGGGTGTATGTTGTTGTGATAGTGTGCTCGAAGTAAGTGTTTGACAGCTTTAGGGGATACGTTACCAGGTAGAGGTGTGTATTGGTGCCAAATGAAGTAAATGGAGCTTGGCCGGTGTGAACCTGGGGGGTGGTTGATGTGGTTGGAGGCCCATTTAAAGATTGCATCAGAGTAGTCGTTGCCTGGAGAGTCAGTGTGACCCTTGATCGGGGTAAAAATGATATGAGAAGGCGAGGAGTGGAGAAAGGTCCAGATATCAGAGTAACAAAGACAGAAAGTGTTTGTGCTGGCACTGAATGCGTTACATTTCGTCTGTCGGATAAATTGTAGAGTGCTGCCGACACTCAAGTTCTCTATAGCAAATATTATAGGTTGGGGTAAGGTAGGGAGAATTTGGAAGATTGTAATGAGAATGATCTGCCGGGTAGGAGCCTTTAATTGGGGATGTGTTGGTTGTTGTTTTTGGGGGTGCAGTATTGACTGTGGCCGCCGAACCTGATGGTCTGTCGCATTTTGGGTCGTCACAACCTTCCGTGTAGCATACAGTGGCCCCAGGGTAGGTGATGAGAGCCTGTCTGAGATCGTGGCAACCCAAGAAGTGGAGGTGGTCCAGTTTTGCTGGGGGTATGTTGTGCACAAGAGTGAATTGGAGAAATGATTGGAGTAAAATGAGAATTGCTGAAAGCATAAGGAAAGGAAGTAGTGCCTGGAGGATTTGGAGGTTTGGTAGGGAAGGATATGAACTGGGGTTTTTAGTGGTGTTGTTAGTGATCTGGACGGTCATGTCAGGGAATGTCGCTGTGGTGTTGTGTCGGTTGGGATGATCTAGAGTGCCTAAGTGCAAGATTGTGGTTCTTCTGGGATGCTGGGTGTTCTGAGTGAGAGACTTGGTAGGGGGTCGGTGGTAGATTGGTAATAGGTGAAAGCTATTTCTGCTTGGGTGTGTGAAGGGAGATGGTTGGGGATGCTTGCAGTAGCTTAAATAAATGGCAGAAAGGGCAGTCATATGTTGAAGCAGAGTGGGTCTGCAGGAGTCAGTAAGCAGAGTGTTGATGACTGTATCGTTTGTGATTTTGGGGCCATGGCGGAAGGAGTAGCGGGGAATGTGATTGATGGTTTGTAAATTGGTTGTGAAATTGAGACCAAAAGATGCATTTGAGGGGTATTTGGTTTTGTTAGGGGTGCAGTATGAGAGTTTGCCTAACTCAGAGTTGTGAGTCAAAATACAAGACTCCAGCTTGTCGAGTTTATCCTGAGGAGGGGAGTTGTAGATGAGACCGTAGGTGAGTGTGGGTATGAGCTGGATGTTGGTGATTTCAATGATTTCGCTGTGAGTTAGAGGCAGAGTGGGGAGGCTGGTAATGAAGGAGTTAATGGTATTCACCAGGTGCTGGTACATCTGGGTATTTTGCGTTTGGTTGAAGAAGTAAGTACCCAGATATTCAAAAAAAATACGAAGATTACCGCTGTCATCGAAAGTGCTAAAGTGTGTGGACGTGGAGATGAGGATGGTCACATGGGGGCCGTTATTGAGAGCATGAAGCTCACATTTGGCTGCGTTGAAAGAAAGGCCGTATAGGGGTCCTTCGGTGAACAGGAAGTGGATAACTTTGTGAAGGGTGCGGGTTGATTTGGTTTGGAGGGCGATGTCATCAATGAAGAAGGAGAGGGCATTAAACTCCTGTGTAGGCGAGAGAGAGTTGATTTGAAGAATGAAGGGGTCAATAGAGAAGTTGAGGAGGATGGGTGACATGGGGCACCCTTGGCGGAGTCCCTGGATGCAGTGCGCAGCAAGGAGACGCGAAAACGTACACTATGGGGTAGTCATACGGGGCGGCGTACAAGCGGAGCGGGCAAACAAACACCCACACACACACACACACCCCAACACCCTAGCCAGGAGTGGCTCGGCGCAGCCGAAACCCGAGCCCAAGCACACACACCCACACCACAAACCCCAGCCAGGAGTGGCGGGGAACAAGCGGAGCGGGGACACGAACACACACACATCCCAACACCAAAGCCAGGAGTGGCGGGGCGCAGCCAAAACCCGAGCTTAAGCAAACACACCCACACCACACACCCCCGCCAGGAGTGGCGGAAACAAGCGGAGCGGGCACACAAACACACACACACCCCAACACCCTAGCCAGGGGTGGCGGGTCGCAGCCGAGACCCAAGCCCAAGCACACACACCCACGCCGCACACCCGAGCCAGGAGTGGCGGTGTACAAGCGGAGCGGGAACACGAACGCACACACACAGCAACCCCGCAGCCAGGAATGGCGGAAAGCAGCCGAAACCCCGGCCCGAGCACACACCCCCCACACATCCCAGCCAGGAGTGGCAGGGTACAAGCGGCGCGCGCACGCGAACACACACACACCGCAACACCCCAGCCAGGAGTGGCGGGGCGCTACCGAACCCGGAGCCCGAGCACACACACCCACACGAAACACCCAAGCCAGGAGTAGCGGGGTACAAGCGGAGCGGGCAGACGAACACACACACACCCCAACTCCCCGGCCCGAGCACGCCCCCCCCCACACACCCAAGTCAGGAGTGGCAGGCTACAAGCAGAGCGCGCACGCGTACACACACACACCCCAACACCCCAGCCAGGAGTGGCGGGGGGCAGCCTAAACCCGAGCCCAAGCACACACAACTACGCCGCACAGCCCAGCTGGGAGAGACGGGGTACAAGCAGAGCGCGCACACGAACACACACACACCCCAAGACCCCGGCCAGAAGTGGCGGGGCGCAATGGAACCCTAGTCCAAGCAGACACACCCACACCACACACCCAAGCCAGGAGTGGCTGGGGGCAGCCGAAACCCGAGCCCAAATACAGCCCGGACCCAAACACAAACACCACACAACAGTAGAAAACCCAGTGTCCATACCCCGGGCACTGAGGCAGCCCGAGCCATGCAGGTGACCCGGCCAAACGGGATCCGGGAACCAGGGGTAAGGCTGCATCCTAAGGCCTATGCTGCGTTGGGACTCCAGGCAGAGCGTGCGACACCCAAGCGCCTCGGAACCCCAGTACCAAGAACATGCATGCATGCCTTGGGAACGGGATACACCAGGAAGTCCGGTGAACCTCTAGGGTTCCGCAAAAAGGAGGGGAGGTGCGCAAGTGGGTACACCCTCCCAGCGAGACATGCATGTCACGCTAGCGGCGATCAGCCCTCCCGGTGTTGCCCAGGTCCGATTTGTTCGGGGCCACCAGTCAGGTCTAGCGGGATGTAAGCCGCCTCCCCTCTTCAAGCGCGGAGCCTCTTCCTCTTCGTCACAGGGGCTATGCCAGGGGGAACCATGGGGCCCCTCTCCACAACCGAGTGCACCTACCTACCTACCTACCCGGAGATTTCAATGATTTTGTTGTGAGTTAGAGCGAGAGTGGGGAGGTTGGTAAAGAAGGAGTTAATGGTATTCACCAGGAGCTGGTACATCTGGGTATTTTGCGTTTTGTTGAAGAAGTAAGTACCCAGATATTCATCAAAACTACGAGGATTACCGCTGTGATCGAAAGTGCTAAAGACTGTGGACGAGGAGATGAGGGTGGTCACATGGGGGCCGCTATTGAGAGCATGAAGCTCAGGTTGGGTGGCGTTGAAAGAGAGGCCGCATAGGGGTCCTTTGGTGAACAGGAAGTGGATAACTTTGTGAAGGGTGTGGGGTGATTTGGTTTGGAGGGCGATGACGTCAGTGAAGGGGGAGAGGGCGTTAAACTCCTGTGTAGGGGGGAGATATTTCATTCGAAGAATGATGTGGTCATCAGAGAGGTTGAAGAGGATCGGTGACATGGGGCACCCTTGGCGGAGTCCCTGGATGCAGTGCGCAGCAAAAAGAGTGAAACCGTACACTATGGGGTAGTCATACGGGGCGGCGTAGAGATTTTTACTGAGGTTAATAAGGTAGGTAGGTATGTTGTAATTGCAAATAACTTTCCGGAGAGCGTTGTTGAGGTCGAGGTAGAGGTGGTAGATGTCGGGGTGGAGGCAGAGAATGGCGATCAGGGAGAAGATGTGGTCGGTGGTTCAGTGGTTGGGTAGACCACCATATTGTGTGTTGTTAGTGAGTTTTTTACGGAGTGGAGTAGTACGTAGGGGTAGATGCTCCATAAGAAGCAAGTACTTTGTAAATTGAGTTCAGGAGAGCCATTGCCCGAAATTTTTTCGGTAGGTGTGGTTCTCCCTTTTTCTAAAGAAGAAGGACTTTGGCTCTAAGCCAGTGAAAGGGGATATTAGTAGTGATGAGGGTAGAGCACAAGCTGTAGACGAAGGTTTGTATGTTGTGGGGGACCACAGACCATAGTTAGAGGGAGGTGTCATCATAACCAGGGGCGGTGTACGATTTGGCGTTAGAAAGTAAGTGGTCGAAGAATTGTCTAGTGAATTGCAACTGTGGGGCGTTATCTGGGAGTTTGGAAGAGTTGGTCATTACCTTGTCAATTCAAGAGGTGTCGATGTCGAAGGAGGGTGAACCTCTGAGGGGGATGAGGGATTCGCCCATGGACCGACACGTGGTGTTTGGGTCAGAAGTGAGGTTGCCATTTGTGTTGTAGAGAGAGAGGGTAGAAGCAGGGCGTGGGTGTAAGATGTTGTTAATCGTTTTGGTTATGTGTTTGTATTGAATAAGTGAGTAGTGTAGTTTCTTGTGGTTCTGTGTCCCCTTGTTTGTGTTCCAGTCATTCAGGAGAGATTTGAGTGTGGTGAGGAATGGTTTGTTGAGTTTCTTTTGTGTGTTAAGATTGAGTGCTTGTTCGTTGAATTTTCCTATGATTCCTGTTGGTGTGTGAGCGTGAGCTTGAAGAGAGACTCGTTTGTAGGTGGTGACAAGATGAGAAAAAAAAAAGTTGGTGATGGGTACTATGTTGTCGAGAGCAAGGGTATTCTAAATTGAGAGAGAATAGGGAATGTGGATTCTGGAATGTGATATATGTTAAGGGGATTGTTGGGGGTTGCTCTAGCGGTAGATACAGGCCTATGGTCGGTGGTTGAGTTATTGCTGTCAATGTAAGCGTTGAATGGTTGGGAAATTGTGCTGAGAGCAGGGGAGGGGAGGATGCGGTCGATGCGTGTTTGTCAGTGGAGTCTTTGGTTTGTGGGTCTGGTCGATTGCTAAACTTCAGGGTGAAGGTAGGAGTCGTCGAATGGGAGGGAGGGTCAACCTGGTTATGAAGCCAAGGCCACTGTTTGGGATGTTTAACGTTTTCGGTGTCAAGGAGGGTTTGAAGGTAGGTGGTAAAGACTCCTAGGAGGACATGGTGTGGTTGATGGTGTTGAAGTTTGGAGACTGTTTGTTCAATTCGAGTTCTTCGGTGGGCTAGGTGGGACTTGTACATATTGATAATACGGATGGTTGGGTAACCAGGAACAGTGATATTAATGGCAAGGACACAACCGTGTACACAGTCATGTTTGATAGGGGTGGTGTAAGGAGAAGGTGAAGAATGGATGATGATCGCGGTGCCATCCGTGTGATCGCTTATGATGTTGGTGTATATGTGGGTGTTGAGGAGATGAGGGAGATTAGGTGCATGTGGTATGTTGGTTTGATTCTGTATGTGATAGAGTATGATTGCCTCAAGTTACGTGGATGTCTTTTGCAGTATTATGGGCCGTAAGTGTTAGTTGTGTTTTAGACTGGATGATGGATTTACTGGGGTCTGGAGTGGTGTCGTGTGAGATGAGGTGTTTGTTGTGAAACCTGGGGGATTGAGAAACGTTTGGGGCAAGAGGAAGATCAGGTAGCGTCGTCCTGATACTTCATGCCACCGGCAACCATGACACCAGCATTTCTCCCGTAAAGCAAGTGAACTTCCAAAGACACATTGATGCGAAGACTGCAGAAACAAACTCAAAGCGAGTTGTGGCATTTCCAATCACATTTTTGATGCAGCTGTTCCAAAATATAATCAAACAAATCCAGATTCGTCGAAATTCCAAAATTGGATATGGCTCTCCGAGTTGGACTGGACAGCTCACATGGAATGGTAGTATGGCAAGTGAATTGGGACTGTGGGGCGTTATCTGGGAGTTTGGATGAGTTGGTCATTACCTTGTCAATTAAAGAGGTGTCGATGTCAAAGGAGGGTGGACCTCTGAGGGGGATGAGGGATTCGTCCATGGACTGACACATGGTGTTTGGGTCAGAAGTGAGGTTGCCATTGGTGTCATGGAGAGAGAGGGGAGAAGCAGGGCGTGGGTGTAAGATGCTGTTAATCGTTTTGGTTATGTGGTTGTTTTGAATAAGTGAGTATTGTAGTTTCTTGTGGTTCTGTGTATCCTTGTTTGTGTTCCAGTCATTCAGGAGGGATTTGAGTGTGGTGAGAGATGGTTTGTTGCGTTTCTGTTGTGTGTTAACATTGAGTGCTTGTTCGTTGAATTTTCTTTCGATTCCTGATTGGTTTGTGAGCGTGAGCTTGAAGAGAGACCAGTCTGTAGGTAATGACAAGATGAGAAAAAAAAAGTTGGTGATGGGCACTATTGTGTCGAGAGCAAGGGTATTCTAAATTTAGAGAGAATAGTGGATAGTGGATTCTGGAATGTGATATTGGTTAAGGGTATTGTTTGGGGTGGGTATAGCGGTAGATACAGGCCTATGGTCGGTGATTGAGTTATTGCTGTCAATGTAAGCGTTGAATGGTTTGAAATTGTGCTGAGAGCAGGGGGGGGGAGGATGCGGTCAATGCGTGTTTGTCAGTGGAGTCGTTGGTTTGTAGGTCTGGTCCATTGCTAAACTTCAGGGTGAAATTAGGAGTCGTCGAATGGGAGGGAGGGTTGACCTGGTTATGAGACCAAGGCCAGTGTTTGGGATGTTTAACGTTTTCGGTGTCAAGGAGGGTTTGAAGGTAGGTGGTAAAGACTCCTAGGAGGACATGGTGTGGTTGATCGTGTTGAAGTTTGGAGTCTATTTGTTCAATTCGAGTTCTTAGGTGGGCTAGGTGGGACTTCTACATATTGACAATACGGATGGTTGGGTAACCAGGAATAGTGATGTTAAAGGCAAGGACGCAACCGTGTACACGGTCATGTTTGATAGGGTTTGTGTAAGGAGAAGGTGAGGAATGGATGATAATTGCGGTGCCATCTGTGTGGTTGCTTATGATGTTGGTGTATATGTGGGTGTTGAGGAGGTGAGGAAGATTAGATGCATGTGGTATGTTGGTTTGGTTCTGTATGTGATAGAGTATGATTGCCTCAAGTTACGTGGATGTTTTTTGCAGTATTATGGGCCGTAAGTGTTAGTTGTGTTTTAGAGTGGATGATGGATTTACTGGGGTCTGGAGTGGTGTCGTGTGAGATGTGGTGGGTGTTGTGAAACCTGGGGGGTTGAGAAACGTTTGGGGCAAGAGGAAGATCAGGTGGCGTCATCTTGATACTTCATGCCAACGGCAACCATGACACCAGCATTTCTCCCTTAAAGCAAGTGAACTTCCAAAGACACGTTGATGCGGAGACTGCAGAAACAAATTCAAAGCGAGTTGTGGCATTTCCAATCACATTTTTGATGCGGCGATTTCAAAACATAATCAAACAAATCCAGATTCGTCGAAATTCCAAAATTGGATATGGCTCTCCGAGTTGGACTGGAGAGTTCACATGGAATGGTAGTATGGCAAGGGATAATAAAAACAAGGGCAGAGAGTCAGATGAGAGGTGATTTTCACCGGGAAGTGTATTCTACTATTGGCGTACTTCCGAGCCAAACTCTTTAGCTGCCAGGAGAGTGAGTTCCCATGGGGACAAAGAATGGTTTGCGGCGTGTTTGTTTTTTTCCGCTTTGGGGATGATGTTTTTCCTCATTAGGTTCGGTTCACCGGAGATGAACTTGGTTCCTTGTCTCGTTTCATTGTGGACAAGGATGCTCGAGCTGAGGTTATCAGAAAGAGCCTCGTAGTATTGGTGGCTTTTTGCAGTTTGGTTGTTTTCCAAGGGGTGAATGGCAGAGGAAACCACAAAGGGGGAGATTGCTCTCGTGATTTCACGGAAACTCACGGAGCGTGGTGCCTTTGTAGCTGCTGCCCTGTTTGAGGTTGGCACATACACTGGGGGCGAGCGAGGCACGAGGGCCGTGTCGGATCGCACCGCACATGACTTATCAGTATTGAATAGTATAAGACCACCTTTCTTCCATTTGTCATTCAACCAATCCAACTTAGAAGTTCTTGACTCTGAAGCACCTGGGATGGCAGGCAAATCAATGTGAAGCAATATAGAATACTTTGTTCGTATGATGACATGCAAAAGTAAGGAATACATTCTTTTTTTTTTTTTATATATAAACACAAGGCCAAAGTCCAAGAGTCCACGTCCAAACTCAGGGAGGGTGAGCCCATCATACAGAAGTGACCCCATCCCATTGGGTCAGGGTCAGGCATGTGGGACGCGGACAGGGAAGAGGAAAATGGGCACAAGCAGATTTTTACGTAAAAGAATACATGGATGGCGACATGCGAGCAAACGCCCCTTCTCAGGGCCCCGGGGGACCAAGAATCATGCGGGGGTGCCAGGCATGGGGGCTACAGCCTGAGGAGAAGCCCTGGGAGAGAGGACAGTGCAAAAGACACGCACTGTCTGGGCAAGGTATGCTGGGGGGGGGGGGGGGCAGCGCTGATGGCGTATGTCGCGTGGACTGTATGGGGCTGCGGGTGGGGACAGTGCAGAAAACTGATTTAACGTGGGTAGCTGTGACACTATTGGGCTGGGGGGAGGGGGGGGGGCTGGGTGTGCGCCACCGCCACAGGGCTCCGGCAGGCCCCAGCGTCAGACACGGGGGAGTCACAGCCACAGGCTAGGTCCATTCAAAAGCGCAACCAGGGGGTACATCTGTCATGTGTCATCCATCGGCGGCGTGCAGAACGAAGGCAGCGTGAGCATCACTGTGATGACAAAGCATGTACAGTCGCGGCGGAAACTGAGTAAAGTACAGCGCCCTGGCGGCATGAGCACCACTTAGTTTAAGAGAGGGCAGCCAATGCAGCTTCAGGTGGTTGCCTGTGAAGAGAGGGGGGAAGGGGGGCGGGGGGGCAAGGAGGACCATTACAGGGTAGTGACACCGTGCGGTTTGAGCACACACGCGTGCAGAGGGCGAGAGGGGGTCAGCATAGGCTCAGGGGCTGGGACCAATCAGCGGGGCTGAAGGGATTGGGCCGTGCCTGGGGCTTGGTGGGGACCGAATCGGCCAGAACCGCGGTGACATTATCCAGCACATGCTGCTGGAAGTGCCTAACGGTCTTCCGCGCCTCGCGCAGTCCCCCAAGTCTGGTCTTAAGGAAGCGGTACAGGGACTGAGGGATGGCCAGTCTGCCAACGATGCGAAGGTCCTTGCGCTGGGCGGACCGGCGCCAAGTCAGGACCTCTGATCTTACCGTCCAAGAGGAGAGCCAAGCAGCAACCAGTGGGTGGGTCTGTGTGCAGAAGGCCAGTGTGCCGTGTAGGCTCTGGTTGTGGAAGCGGTGGCAGTGGGGGCAAGGGTGCTTGACGGGTGCGTCGGTCCAGAAGGTGGCATAGTGCGCGTACCCCAGGCGGGACTGCAGGCCAAAGAGCCACTTGTGCCATGCCAGCCTCCGGAAACGCAGGGGCCGCCAGGACAAGGGGTGGAAGCCTTCGTGGGCGTGTGTGGGGAACAGACCATGGGTCCACACTTTATGGGGGGGCGCCATGCGTTCACCGTGTCGGACCACATCCCAGGGGGTCACCCTTGTCTGTGGGGGGGGCAGGGGGAGGGCCGTACCGACTTTGGCATACTTGTCCGACATTTCATTGTGGACTTCCCCAGTGTGCCCTTCAACCCACTCCAGACCTTGGCATTTAGCCAGGATGGAAGTGCGCACTTCCCGCACCCAAAATGCCTGCCTGACTCGCCGGCGCGCGCTCTGCGCAGATGCAATGGCGCCCTGGCAATCCAGTCGGATGGTGTCCCCTACTTCCGAAAAATGGGAGCCCAGGGGCATTCCTACTAACTCCGCTTTATAGGAATTAGGGTCACCAGGCACTCTGCACACGGCAATGCGGCCATCTTTCAGCACAGCGGACGCCCCAGATGAGGGCGGTTGACCCGTCTTGCTGCCGTCCGTGTAGGTGGCTGGCGGCTGGCATTGCGGGGGTAAAAGGTACACTGTAAGCCCGGCTACGTGGGCCACCTCGACGGCGTCGCGCTGTAGTTGTTGAGCTGCCCACGTAGTGTGTACGGGTGGCTGGCGAGGGTCGGGGTCAGGGTTGAGAAGGGAGACAGCGGTGATGAAGGCATGGTATGGGGAGACAGTGGTGTGGGGGGACGTGGAGAGTGTATGTAGTCGCTGATTGCGGTGCAGCGAGTCGAGTACCCTAGTGGGGTGCAGGATTGGAAAGTATCCGAGGCCAACGATGCGTGTAGAGTGTTTTCTTGGCGACGAGGGACGGAAGACCCATGACGCCGAAGATAAACTTTTCCAACAGGGAAGTGATGGACATTAGCTGCGAGGCGCGGAGTGGGATGCACTCTGTGCGATAGAGGAGCCTCGGTAACACCATAGTGTTGACTAAGAGGACCCGGTCAATCACTTGAATGGGTTGGGAGTGCAGCTCATTTAACTGGGCTTTCAGCTCTTGCAGTACAACCTCAACGCAGGCGTCAGGGCAGAGGCAGGGGGAGAGAGTGTGGCCCAAATGCATGAGGTAGGGGGCACGTGCAAAGGTGTGCAGTACCTGTACACTCCACTCTGGCGGGTACGGCGCAGAGACGGTGTACCATGGCGACGGACTGGCAGCCTGAATGGGGGAGGGTGGGTGCAGATACTTGGGGAGGATGGGCAGGACAGGGGGCAGGGGTTGCATGTGAAGAGATTCGCTTTTGGTGACGTTCACCTGGCAAGCAATCAGACTGAGGGCGGTCTGTACGACCTCGGCAACGTGCTGGCTCTGGCCATACGGCGCGGGGGAGCATATGTCGTCGACATAAGCCGAGAAAGGGATGCCGTGTTGGTCTAACACTCGCAGGGGGATTTCAAAAACAACGACAAACAAAAAACAGGAAAGGGGGCAGCCCTGCTTGACGCCATGTGTCGTCCTAAACACTGTCTCCTCCGCTCCTCGTAAGAATGTGGACCCTTGCTCCATTACCAGGGAGATTATTTGCAGTAATTTGGAGGGGGTCCCCATTCGGTCGAGTACACCTAGGATAAGAGCTTTGGGTGGACTGTCAAAAGCGTGATAGACGTCGAAGGCGAGTGGGGCTTCCATGTCCCGTATGGAGTCGATGGCATCCAGAAAAATTTGTGTGGCATGTGCTGTGGACGTGCCCTGTTTGCCGCCGAATTGGTTGGGGTGCAGGTGGGGGGACACTAAGGGGTAGAGCTTGGAGTAAACCCAGCGCATAAAAAGGCGGTAGATAGAATTGCTCATGGCAATTGGTCTCCACCGATCAGGGTCTTGCCACTGGCCCTTTCCTTTAAACAAACAAAATGTCTCTGAGACCAGCCAGGGCTGTGGTAAAAAGCCTTCAGAGTAACAAAGGGAGATACAGCTGTGAACTAACTTGAAGACGGGGTCGGGGAGAATGTGCAGTAGGTACGGCGGGACTCCGTCCGGTCCGGGAGATTTTTTCCTAGACGCACAGGCAAGGGCACGCAGTTCACTGAAGGTGGGGGGGGGGGGGTCGCACAGTCGTGCTCTTTGGGGTATGAGGTCTAAAGCGTGAGAGGACCACGCCGTTGCAATATGCGTTGTATTTTCCTGGTGGGGGTGGGGAGTGTAGACTGGGCGGGGGGGGTGAGGAGGGTATGCTTGATGCGGCGGTAGAAGGTCTTGGACCTTCGCTTGGCTTGTTTGGCCAGTTGGCGTACTACAGACGACCAATCACTGACATCGTCAGAGGCTGGCGGGGAAGGTGGCCTCTGCGAGTTAACCCGGCGCATGGCAGCGAGCATGTGTGAGCACAGTTGTTGGTATGTGTGTGCAGTATCACTGGCAACGGTGGGGAGAGGCAATGCAGCTGTGGCTGCAGATATGTCACGGCGGAACCGCGATACATCCCTACGGTTCCACTGGGCGCAGCGCGCCTCAGGGATATGGGGCTGCGCCCAGGGTATAGTGTGGATTAGTATGGGGTTGTGGTCCTGAATGCCTTTGACCGAGGAAAAGTCTACTACCTGGGCACCAGAGGTCTGAAAGAGTGCACCGAACAGCCTCGTGCCGTATGCGCGGTCAAGGTAGCTGCGCGTGCCCGCATAGCAACGCACCCTGGTGTATGGGGTGCACGTCTTGTGTGGGCTCAAGAGGTCAGAGAGCGAGCCGGCCCGTTCTTTGGCAATCAGCCACGGCCACAGGGGTGCACGGAGGGCTGTGGTATGGCCGGTATGTGTCACAGCATTGTAATCACCTAAGATAATAGCGCACTCGCGGGCAAGGCGATCTAGATGTCTCTCACAGGATGACCGCTCCCTAGACGTGTGGGGACCGTAAAAGGACGCTACAGTGACAGGGGGCATCGACGGGTCGTTGTGTAGTTGCAGGGAGGTGGTAACGAGCCTCCCGTCAATGATGGTCTTCATAGTGGGCCTGTGTTGTGCGATGGAAGTATGTACAAGCAAGGCTACTCCGGCCTTTCTGGAGGGAGAGCTGTGTAGCAGGTGATATCCCCAGTACATAGCCACTCTCCCGTGGTCCCGCAGGGAGGACGAGGCACTGGGCCGGAATTCCTGCAAGGATAATGTGTGGGGGAGGGGGTGAAAACCGGCCAGTAAATGACATAGGCGGTTCGGTGTGATTTCGACACCGCCGACATTGAGGGCGCCAAATGTGAGTGTGGGGTGTGTAAGCGTGCGCGTGAGGTGTGTGGTGGTTGGGGGTGGGCTCATACTTGTGGGTGCATCAGAACCAGGGTTGACTGAGTCGTCTTGGATGTGGCGCGTCGAGTCGACCGGCCGGGCAGGCCCTGTGGGCGAGCAGTGTTTTATAGTGGCACACACCAGTGTGAGGGTGGTCAAGCGGGACAAAAGATAAACGACGGTGGCGAGCATGCGCAAGATGCCTAGTACAGCCAAGGAGGTCACCGTGGGACAAGCCAAATTACAACCTTGCAGGTGAGTTGGCTCCCGGCTATTTCCTATAGCTCCATCTGGTGGCAACTGCAGACGAAGTGCAGCGGTGGGGTTGGGGGCAGTGGGGTGGGGCTGGGTATGTGGGGGCAGCACTGTGTGACGCACCGGCGGGCGTTTTCCGTGGCATGCGCGAGGTGTGACACCAAGGATAGTGCACATAGCAAGGGCCGACAACGCGGAAACCGCGACGGAGCAGATGACCTGTTGTGCTACTCGGAGATTGTGGTGGGCGCTGATGACCACTGCAGCGAGGTGGCACCAATAAAAACACATTTGGGAACTCGCATACCATTGTTTGAGGATCGACCCCAGCTCTGCATAGGAGGATGCAGTCCACCTGGCATCATGTACGAGTGTCTGCAGAGGTACAGGAAGACGTTGGAGGGCAGTGGGGGTGAAGCAAGCAAGGGCAGCGTTCACCTCAGGGGAGTTTTGCGTTTCAGTGAGGGGGAAAAGTACGAGGGGAGGCATCGTCCTCAGCTGGCGGCATGGCACTAACATCGTCGATGGTTCTCTTGCTCTGACCAGTCATACGGTCGTCCTCCTCCTGTTCTGCGGCTGGAGGGGAAACCGACAGGGGGGGTGAGACAGGTAGTGCACCAGATGGGGGAGGGAGGCCCACATTAATGTCCGGAAGGGAGAAGGAGGGCAGAGCATTAGGTACCGCCGCGAGATTGGACTCATTCAGTGCTGCCGTGGGCAAGCTACTTAGGTCAAGACGCTGCAACCTTTCCTCAAGTGAGAGTGCTGTGTCGGTGGCAAGGGACCCTGATGTGAGGAAAACTGGTCCTGGCAGTGTGGAGCCGTAGGCTGCAGTCGCGGACTGCGGCGCCTGGAAACTTACCAAAAGCAATCCAGCTTGCTGGAACAGTTGGTGCGAGGTGACTGGCCCAAACACGGACACTGCATGCAGCACATCGGCAACACTGAAGGAGGGTGAAAAGCGCACCAAGACATGAGGGGGCTGCACCGTGCGTACCACATCCTTAGCACGTAGGCGTTGGTGGGTAGTCGCAGAGATGACCAGGAGATCACCAAGGTTTTCGATCTCTTGGATCGCTGGTTGCAGGAGTATTTCGTCCTTCACCATGCAAGAAACATCGTATTGGTTTAAAAAGGTGATGAACTCGAATTTCTTCCTCAAATGAGGATTCATGTCTATGGCATCGCGGATTTCATTGGCAGGCATTTTTTTCTTCCGCTGCGCATCGGGTTTGAATGGTGGCTGGTGGGTAACTATGATACTACAACTCTTGATGGAGGAGTGTAGTAGGGCAAAAGCAACCCCCATATCTGCTAAGGCCTCTTCCTCCTCGTAGAACCTAGCCATGATATCCATAGGGACATGGAAATCAAAAACTTTGTACCCATCGGGAGCCGAACTAACGGTCACCGGCCAGTGGTTTTTGGTAATGCGCGGTACTGTAATGTTGCGCAAGACGGTGGAACCGTCGTCCGGTGATAAACCGTTGATAAGCAACATCAAGGGTAGTGTACCGCTGATGTGCCAACGGGTCTCCGTACCATCAATGTCCCGCACAATGTCTTGGGGCACATCCAAGCGGATTTGGAAGTTGGTCGAGGTGGGTGTGAAAAGCGGCCGGGTGTGCCCATCGACGGAAACGGCAGGTTCTTGTGCTCGGGGGTAATATTCTACCACCTTGGGAACGTGGTCCTTAGCCAGAGGTTTTGAAGTCAATTGGAAAATGATCAATGGGTTGTCGTTTGGAGTGGGGAGATCCTCAATCAGTCGAGTGACCGCAGCGCGTTGGGCGAGGTGGATGACGGGGCATACAACGGACAAATTTAGGTACGGCAGGGAGGGGATAAGATCTATCCGGCGATCCAAAATGGTCGCAAGTTCAGAGTCCGCAACGTTTGTGCGGGATGGGTAGGCAAGCCAAAACATTGTTTGTTTGTTTTGCTTTTTCGATTCGCGCAAAACGTTGACTAATTGTTTCCTGATGGTCTTATGTGAAAGAAAGGGACCATCATCCTGAAAGGGGGCGAAGGCGGAAAGCATGAGGAACGATACTGTGCCGATTAGTTTGGCCCAATCAAAGACCGGCATGTCCGCGACGGAAAACGATCGCAGGAAGCCGGGGTATTGTAGGCCATCCCCACTCAATAGGATTTGGGGCGGTGGTGAGAGTGCCCTGAGTAAGTCTGTGGGTGGAAGGGGAGAAGTGTCCAAGTACAATAGGGGCGTGGCCGAAAACTGGTCTACGTTTGAAAATCTTGATTGTCCACGAATTTGCACTTTGCCGGACTGAACATCGGCGGTCAAGTCCCTGGCCTCGGGAAAGCCATTTGGCAAGGTGCCTTGTGATTGAAAGGTGCGTGCAAACCTTATGGGGTTCATGGGAAGGGGAGCGGACAGACCGGTATCGGAGGCTAGAGTAAACGAAGCTTGGCTTAGCGCATTGCGCGGTGGAATATGATGGCGAGTATCAACTTGCTCGTTGGCACTACGCAAGAGAGAAGGTGGTCCATAGCCCAAACCGTCGGGTTTTCTCTCTAAGGCGCATCGATATAATTCTTTATACCCGTTTGAGGGCCGGACTCGTTTGGAGTTCGGGGTCTCGCCGGCGGCAGCGGCTATTGATTCATGAGGGTCTGCGATAGAGTGGCCAAGGAGAGAGTCCTGTTCCGAATCGAAAGACACGTCTATCCTCTCTACATAGGCCATGTCTTCGTCCTCTTGAGAGAGGGCGGGAGGTCCCTTTGTGGGTGTTGGGCGAACGAACACGCTTGTGTCTTTTTTTCCTCTTCTTTTTCTTCCCCGCCTTTTTTTTCCCCGTCTTTTTTTTCCCCGTCTTTTTTTTCCCGACTCATGTCATCACTTGGATGAGAAGTTGTTGCATGCGCATGATCTTTTTTTTCACTTCCGACATTTCTTTGAGCCTGAGCTTGGGCTATGACGCCTTTGGCACGAAGCGGTTTGGGCGCAATGAAATGGGAACCATGAGAGGAGGCCTCTTGTGGGTTAGCACCAAGACTCCGTGCTCCATATGAGACGTATGAGGATTGAGAAGGAGCCTTCTCGGTGCGGGCATGTGCTTGCATTGCGTCGCCCATATGCGCCATTATGTTAGGCAAGCTTGAGCGTGGGGTCACCTTTTTTTTTGGCCTCACTGGAAGAGACTCTCTCGGTGAAATAGAGCGAGAGCGAGTGGCATTGTCTCTTGGGGGGACCGACCTTTGTGAGAACCTTGAGGCGGTGGAAACCGAGTTACGCTCTTGGGAACTGCGAAGCGCCTTTCCACTAGCATTGGTCGTTGAGGGTTGCTGATTCATGATGCAAATTCAAAAGTGCGTGAAACCGGAAATCAAAGGTCTCAGTATAATTGGAAGGTTCCGAAAGCGTAACAAATGGTATAAAAAAACAGAAACTGCACGGATAAGGAAAAGTCCTGTCAGATTAGCAGGCGTCAGAAAGATCGGCCCATAAAAATCGCACGCGCGCACGTCGGATGAGTAAGGAATACATTCTTTCAAGTGAGGCAACTCGGATGAGAATTTCGGTACGACCTACATCTTGGCTGAGACCATGAAATAGCTTTCTTGCCTGGACAAGTGAAGTGGAAGCTCATCAAAAGGGGGTTCTTTTCAAAAGATTGGACATCTTGTAAGCTTTTGGCCATTTGCTGGTACATCTGGGTATTTTGCGTTTGGTTGAAGAAGTAAGTACCCAGATATTTATAAAAATTACGAGGATTACCAGTGTTATCGAAAGTGCTAAAGTGTGTGGAAGAGGAGAAGGGGATGGTCACATGGGGGGCGTTATTGAGAGCATGAAGCGCAGATTTGGTGGCGTTGAAGGGGAGGCTGTATAGGGGTCCTCCGGTGAACAGGAAGTGGATGATTTTGTGAAGGGTGCGGGGTAATTTCGTTTCGAGGGCGATGTCATCAGTGAAGGGGAAGAGGGCGTTAAACTCCTGTGTAGGGGGGAGAGATTTAATGTGAAGAATCATGGGGTCAATAAGAAGGTTGAAGAAGATGGGTGACATGGAGAACGCTTCGCAGGGTCCCCGGATGCAGTGCGCAGCAGAGAGAGCGAAACCGTTGACTATGGGGTAGTCATACGGGGCGGCGTAGATATTTTTACTGAGGTTAATGAGGTAGGTAAGTATGTTGTAATTGGAAAAGATTTTCCAGAGAGAGTTGTGAGGGACGGAGTTGAAAGCCTTGTTGAGGTCCATGTAGAGGTGGTAGATGTCGGGGTGGAGGCAGAGGATGGCCATCGTGGAGAAGATGTGGTTGGTTGTTCGGTGGCCAGGTAGACCACCATATTGTGTGTTGTTAGCGAGGCTTTTATGGGGTGGTGTAGTAATTAAGGGTGGATGGTCCATAAGAAGCAAGTATTTGTAAATTTGGTTGAGGAGAGCCATTGGCCGATAATTTGCGGGTAGGTGTGGGTTTTCTATTATTTGTAAAGGAGAAGGATTTCGGTTTTGGGCCAGTGAAAGGTATGTTATGGGGGTTGAGAAAAATTCTCGGCAAGAGGAAGATCAGGTGGCGTCATCTTGATACTTCATGCCACCGGCGACCATGACACCAGCATTTCTCCCGTAAAGGGTGTAATCTTCCAAAGACAGATTGATGCGGAGACTGCAGAAAAAAATTCAAAGCGAGTCGTGGCATTTCCGATCACATTTTTGATGAGGCGGTTCCAAAGAATAATCCAACAAATCCAGATTCGTAGAAATTCCAAAATTGGATATGGCTCTCCGAGTTGGACTGGAGAGTTCACACGGAATGGTAGCATGGCAGGGGATAATAAAAAAAAGGGCAGAGAGTCACATGAGAGGTGGTTTCAAGGAGAAGTGTAGTCTACTATTGGCGTATTGGATTTGCTCCTCCGAGCCAAATTTATTAGCTGCCAGGAGGGTGAGTTCCCATGGCGACAAAGAATGGTTTGCGGCGTGTTTGTCTTTTTCCGCTTTTAGGATGCTGTTTTCCTTGATTCGGTTCAGTTCACCGGAGATGAACTTGATTCCCTGTCTGGTTTCATTGTGGACAAGGATGCTGGAGCCGAGGTTATCAAAGAGAGCCCCTTAGTATTGGTGGCTTTTTGCGCTTTGGTTGTTTTCCAAGAGGTGATTGGCGGAGAAAGACCCAAAGGGGGAGATTGCTCTCGTGATTTCACGGAAACTCACGGAGCGTGGTGACTTTGTAACTGCCGCCCTGTTTAAGGTCGGCACATACACCGGGGGCGAGCGAGGCACGAGGGCCGTGTCGGATCGCACCGCACATGAATTATCAGTATTGAATAGTATAAGACCACCTTTCTTACATTTGTCATTCAACCAATCTAACTTAGAAGTTCTTGACTCTGAAGCACTTGGGATGGCAGGCAAATCAATCTGAATCAATATAGAATGTTGTGTTCATATGATGACATGCAAAAGTAAGGAATACATTCTTTCAAGTGAGGCAACTCGGTTGAGAAGTTCAGTACGCCCTATATCTTTGCCGAGACCATGAAAGAGCTCTCTTGCCTGGACAAGTGAAGTGGAAGCTCTTCAAAAGGGGGTTCTTTTCAATAGAATGTGCATCTTGCAAGGTTTTGGCCATTTGCTGGTACATCTGGGTATTTTGCGTTTGGTGTAAGAAGTAAGTACCCAGATATTTCTAAAAGATACGAGGATTACCACTGTTATCGAAAGTGCTATGGGGATGGTCACATGGGGGGCTTTTTTGCGAGCATGAAGCTCAGATTTTGTAGCTGTAGAGGGGTCCTTCGGTTAACAGGAAGCAGGAAAAATCTGTGAAGGGTGCGGGGTGATTTGGTTTCGAGGGCGATGTCGTCAATAAAGGTGAAGAGGGCGTTAAACTCCTGTGTAGGGAGGAGAGAATTAATGTGAAGAATGATGCGGTCAATAAGAAGGTTGAAGGAGAAAGGTGACATAAAGCACCCTTGGCAGAGTTTTAGGATGCAGGCGCAGCAAGGGGAGCAAAACCTTTGACTATGGGGTAGTCATACGGGGCGGTGTAGAGATTTGTACTGAGGTTAATGTGGTAGGTAGGTATGTTGTAATTGGAAAAAATGTTCCAGAAAGCTTTGTGAGGGACGGAGTTGAAAGCCTTGTTGAGGTCCAGGTAGAGGTGGTAGATGTTGGGGTAGAGGCAGAGAGTGGCAATCATGGAGAAGCTGTGGTTGGTGGTTCAGTGGTTGGGTAGACCACCATATTTTGTGTTGTTAGCGCGGCTTCTATGGGGTGGAGTAGTAAGTAAGGGTAGATGGTCCATAAGAAGCAAGTATTTGTAAATTGAGGAGAGGGGAGCCATTGGCCGACGATTTGTGGGTAGGTGTGGGTGTTCCTTTTTATAAAGGAGAAGGATTTTGGTTTTGAGCCAGTGAAAGGGGATATTAGTAGTGATGAGGGTAGAGCACAAGCTGTAGACGAAGGTTTGTATGTTATGGGGGACCACAGACCAGAGTTAGAGAGAGGTGTGATCATAACCAGGGGTGGTGTACGGTTTTGGCGTTAGAAATTAAGTGGTCGAAGAATTGTCTAGTGAATTGGGAGCGTGGGGCGTTATCTGGGAGTTTTGAAGAGTTGGTCATTACCTTGTCAATGAAAGAGGTGTCGATGTCGAAGGAGGGTGGACCTCTCAGGGAGATGCGGGATTTGCCCGTGGACTGACACATGGTGTTCGGGTCAGAAGTGAGGTTGCCATTTGTGTCATAGAGGGAGGGGGAAGTAGTAGGGCGTGGGTGTAAGATGTTGTGAATTGTTTTGGTTATGTGTCTGTTTTGAATAAGTGAGTAGTGTAGTTTCTTGTGGTTCCGTGTATCCTTGTTTGTGTTCCAGTCATTCAGGAGAGATTGGAGTGTGGTGAAAGATGGTTTGTTGAGTTTCTTTTGTGTGTTAAGTTTGTGTATTTGTTTTTGTCGAATTTTACTTTCGTATCCTGTTGGTTTGTGAGCGTGAGCTTGTAGAGAGACTCGTTTGTAGGTGGTGACAAGTTGAGACAAAATGAAGTTGGTGATGGGCACTATGTTGTGGAGAGCAAGGTTATTCCAAATTGAGTCGTAACTTGAAACCCAAGTGTCTAGTCATTGGAGGAGAGAAGTTAAGTGTGACTTTTCATTCTTTTTCAAAGGAGAATAGTGGATAGTGGATTGTGGAATGTGATATATGTGGAGGGGATTGTTGGGGGTGGCTACAGCGGTAGATATAGGCCTTGGTCGGTGTTGAATTATTGCTGTCAATGTAAGCGTTGAATGGTTGGAAAATTGTGCTGATAGCAGGGGAGGGGAGGATGCGGTCGATGTGTGTTGGTCAGTGGAATTGTGGGTTTGTTGGTCTGGTCCATTCCTCAACTTCAGGGTGATCTTTGCCGTATAGATCGATGAGAGTAGGAGTCGTCGAATGGGAGGGAGGGTCGACCTGGTTATGAGGCCAAGGCCAGTGTCTGGGATGTTTAACGTTTTCGGTGTCAAGGAGTGTTTGAAGGTAGGTGGTAAAGACTCCTAGGAGGACATGGTGTGGTTGATCGCGTTGAGGTTGGGAGACTATTTGTTCAATTCGAGTTCTTCGGTGGGCTAGGTGGGACTTGTAGATATTGATAATACGGATAGTTGGGTAACCAGGAATACTGATATCAATGGCAAGGACACAACAATGTACCCGGACATGTTTGATAGGGGTGGTGTAAGGTGAAGGTGAGGAGTGGATGATGATGGCGGTGCCATTGGTGTGATCGCCTGTGATGTTGGTGTATATGTGGGTGTTGAGGGAGTGAGAGAGATTAGGTGCATGTGGTATTTCTTGAGGACAAAAGATGTCGGTTTGCTTCTGTATGTGATAGGGTATGATTGCCTCAGGTTAGTCGATGTTTTTTGCAGTATTATGGGTGGTAAGTTGTGTTTGAGAGTGGATGATGGATTTACTGGCGTCTGCGGTGGTGTCCTGTGACATGTGGTGTGTGTTTTGAAACCTCGGGGGTTGAGAAAAATTCTAGGCAAGAGGAAGATCAGGTGGCGTCATCTTGATACTTCATGCCACCGGCGAACATGACACAAGTATTTCGCCGGTAAAGCAAGTGAACTTCCAAGGACACATTGATGCGGAGACTCTGGAAAAAAAATCGAAGCGAGTCGTCGCATTTCCAATCACATTTTCGATGCGGCGGTTTCAAAATATAATCGTCGAAATTGCAAAATTGGATATGGCTCTCCGAGTTGGACTGGAGAGTTCACATGGAATGGTAGCATGGCAACGGCTAATCAAAACAAGGGCAGAGAGTCACATAAGAGGTGGTTTCATGGGGAAGTGGATTCTACTGTTGGTGTATTGGATTTGCTCTTCCGAGCCAAATTCTTTAACCGCCAGGAGGGTGAGTTCCCTTCGGGACAAAGACTGGTTCCCGCCGTGTTTGTTTTTGGCCGCTTTGAGGATGCTGTTTTTCTCGATTAGGTTCGGTTCACCGGAGATGAACTTCATTCCTTGTATGGTTTCATCGTGGACAAGGATGCTGGAGCCGAGGTTATCAAAAAGAGCCTCTCAGTATTGGTGGCTTTTTGCACTTTGGTTGTTTTCCAAGGGGTGAATGGCGGAGAAAGACCCAAAGGGGGAGATTGCTCTCGTGATTTCACGGAAACTCACGGAGCGTGGTGCCTTTCTAGCTGCCGCCTTGCTTGAGGTCGGCACATACACCGGGGGCGAGCGAGGCGCGAGGGGCGTGTTGGATCGCACCGCATATGAATTATCAGTATTGAATAGTATAGGACCACCTTTCTTACATTTGTCATTCAACCAATCCAACTTAGAAGTTCTTGACTCTGAAGCACTTGGGATGGCAGGCAAATCAATGTGAATCAATATAGAATACAAGAATATTTTGTTCGTAAGATGGCATGCGAAAGTAAGGAATACATTCTTTCAATTGAGACAACTCGGTTGAGAGGTTCGGTAGGCCAGATATCTTGGCCGAGACCATTAAAGACTTTTGATCCGTGGACAAGTGAAGTGGGAGCTCATCAACAGGGGGTTGCTTTCAAAAGGGTGGACAGGTTGCAAAGTTTTGGCCATTTGAGGGGTCAAAGTGGTTGGTGCAAAGATATCGAAGTGGTCAAAATCTTTGCTTATAGGGGAGCCCCGTTTTTTGATATCTCTGCTATAATAGGCGCAATTTCGTGCAGTGATGGAGGTGGTACCTTGCAATTCTGGTTTGATGTTTCTGTGAAATAATTAGAAAGCCTCCTCTTCATCCAAAACTTGGCCTTTTTTCCAAATGTTGACACGCACATAGTCAATGGACTCTTCGTCATGTTTTGTTTTGGGTTGTGGCAAAACAAAGGATTTGGCTTGAAGGAGGTTGTGACCTTTCAATTGTTTGGAGTGTGGTGAAAAGGTTCGGGGGCAAAACTGGAATTCTTTGAAATTCTCAAGAGACAAGAGCATATATCCTTCAGGATGGGAAGCGGAGCAAACATTAAATTCCTTAGAATCACCTTTGGCAATCATGTTCAAAGGCACTAAATTTTGGGAGATGGTGAGGTCGGCTAGGAAGCGTTGAGATTTGGCGAATGCTTGAGAGTAATCCCAAACCCCAATCGTCCCTTCACACACCCTTGGATCGGAAATCAGTAGTATCACAGTTCCTTTCATTTGGATTTTTTCTTCAGCAAGGGAGGCCATGTTGACATGGGACGTGGTGGTGTTGACGGGGCCTTTTTCCCAATCATAGTTGAATGTGGGTCTGAAGATGAATGGTTTTGTTTTTGATTGACTGAGTACCGCCATGATGGTCAAAGCTGAGGTAGGTAGGTAGGTGCACTCGGTAGTGGAGAGGCGCCCCATGGTTCCCCTTGGCGTCGCCCCTGTGACGAACAGGAAGAGGTTCCGCGCGTGAAGACGGGAGGCGGCTTACATCCCGCTAGACCTGACTGGTAGCCCCAAACAAAGCAGCCCCGGGCAGCACAGGGAGGGCTGATCGCCGCCAGCGTGACGTGCTTGTCTCGCCAGGAGGGTGTGCCCCCGTGCTTGCGCACGTCCCCTCCTTTGGTCGGAACCCTAGAGGTTCACCGGACTTTCTGGCGTATCCCGTTCCCAAGGCATGCATGCATGTTCTTGGTACTGGGGTTCCGAGGCGCTTGGGTGTCGCACGCTCCTCCTCGAGTCCCAAGACAGCGCAGGCCTTAGGATGCAGCCTTACCCCCGGTCTCCAGATCTCGTTTGGCCGGGTCACCTGCATGGCACCGGCTGCCTCAGTGCCCGGGCTATGGACGATGGGTTTCCTACTGTTGTGTGGCGCTTGTCTTTGGGTCTGGGTTGTGTTTCGGCTCGGGTTTCGGCTGCACCCTGCCACTCCTGGCTGAAGTGATGGGGTGTGTGTGTGTTTGCGTGCGTGCTCCGCTCGTACCCCGCCATTCCTGGCTTGGCTGAGCGGTGTGGGTGTGTGTGCTTGGGCTCGGGTTTCGGCTGCGCCCCGCCACTCCTGGCTGGGGTGTTGGGTCTCTGTGTGCTCGTGTGCGCGCTCCACTTGTACCCCGCCACTCCTGGCTGGGGTGTGCGGTGTGCATGTGTGTGCTCGGGCTCGGTCTTCCGCTCCGCCCCGCCACTCTTGGCTGGGGTGTTGGGGTGTGCGTGTTTGTGCGCGCCCTTGGCTTGCACCCTGCCACTCCTGGCTGGGGTGTGCGGTGTGGGCGTGTGTGCATGGGCTCGGGTTTCGGCTGCGCCCCGCCACTCCTGGTTGAACTGTGCGGAGTGGGTATGTGTGCTGGGGCTCGAGTTTCGGCTGCGCCCCGCCAGTCCTAGCTGGGGTGTTGGGGTGTCTGTGTGCTTGTGTGTGCGCTCCGCCCGTACCCCGCCACTCCTGGCTGGGCTGTGCGGTGTGGGTTTGTGTGCTTTGGCTCGGGTTTCGGCTGCGCCCCGCCACTCCTGGCCGGGGTGTTGGCGTGTGCGTGTTTGTGTGCGCGCTCCGCCCGTACCCCGCCACTCCTGGCTGGCCCGTGCGGTGTGGGCGTGTGTGCTTGGGCTCGGGTTTTGGCTGCGCCCCGCCACTCCTGACTGGGGTGTGCGGCGTGGGTGTGTGTGCTTGGGCTCGGGTTTCGGCTCTGCCCCGCCACTCCTGGCCCTGTTGTTGGGGTTCTGTGTGCGGTTGTGGTTGCGCTCCGCTTGTACCCGGCCTCTCCTGGCTTGGGTGTGTGGTGTGGGCGTGTGTGCTTGGGGTCGGGTTTTGGCTGCGCTCCGCGACTCCTGGCTGGGGTGTTGGGGGGTGCGTGTTTGTGTGTGCGCTCCGCTTGTACCCGCCACTCCTGGCTGGGGTGTCCGGTGTGGGCGTGTGTGCTTGGGCCCGGGTTTCGGCTGCGCCCCGCCACTCCTGGCTGGGTTGTTGGGGTTCTGTGTGTGTTTGTGTGCGTGCTCCGCTTGTACCTCGCCACTCCTGGCTGGGGTGTGCGGTGTGGGTGTGTGTGATTGCGCTCGGGTTTTGGCTGCGCCCCGCCACTCCTGGCTCGGGTGTTGGGGTGTGCGTGTTTGGGTGCGCCTTCCGCTTGTACCCCACCACTCCTTGCTGGGGTGTGCGGTGTGGGCGTGTGTGCTTGGGCTCGGGGTTCGGCTGTGCCCCGCCACTCCTGGCTGGGGTCTTGGGGTTCTATGTGTGCTTGTGTGCGCCCTCCGGTTGTACCCAGCCACTCCTGGCTGGGGTGTGCGGTGTGGGCTGGCTCAGCTAGCACTACACAATCCCCATATATGGGCCAACTGTCTTGTGTAGTGCTATTGCTTCGCCATCTCTTCTTTCCTCCTCACCTATTCGGGTAAATCCGACTGTGTGTTCTTGGGCTCGGGTTTTGGCTGCCCCCCGCCACCCCTGGCTGGGGTGCTGGGGTGTGCGTGTTTGTGTGTGCGCTCCGCTTGTACCCCGCCACTCCTGTCTGGGGTGTGCGGTGTGGGCGTGTGTGCTTTGGATCGGGTTTCGGCTGCGCCCCGCCACTCCTGGCTGGGGTTTGCGGTGTGGGTGTGTGTCCTTGGGCTCGGGTTTCAGCTGTGCCGTGCCACTCCTGGCTAGGGCTTTGGGCTGTGTGTGTGCCTGTGTGTGCGCTCCGTTTGTACCCCGCCACCTCTGCCTTGGGTGTGCAGTATGGGTGTGTGTGCTTGGGCTCGGGTTTCGGCTGCGCCCTGCCACTCTTGGCTGGGGTGTTGGGGTTCTGTGTGTGCTTGTGTGCGTGCTCCGCTTGTACCTCGCCACTCCTAGCTGGGGTGTGCGGTGTGGGTGTGTGTGCTTGGGCTCGGGTCTGGGGTGCGCCCCGCCACTCCTGGCTGGGGTGTCGGGTTGTGTGTGTTTGTGTGCGCGCTCTGCTTGTACCCCGCTACTCCTGGCTGGGGTGTTGGGGGGTGTGTGTGCTTGTGTGTGCGCTCCGCTTGTACCCGGCCACTCCTTGCTGGGGTGTGCGGTGTGGGTGTGTGTGCTTGGGCTCGGGTTTGGGCTTGGCCCCGCCTCCCTTGGCTTCGGTGTTGGGGTGTGCGTGTTCGTGTGCGCGCTCCGCCTGTACCCCGCCACTACTGGCTGGGGTGTGCGTGCTTGGGCTCGGATTTTGGCTGCGCCCGCCACTCCTGGCTGGGGTGTTAGGCTGTGCGCGTTTGTGTGCGCTCTCCTCTTGTACCCCGCCACTTCTGGCTGGAGTGTACGGTGTGGGTGTGTGTGCTCGGGCTCGGGTTTTGGCTGCGCCCCGCCTCTCCTGGCTGGGGTGTTGGGGTTTGTGTGTGTTTGTGTGCGCGCTCAGCGTGTTCCCCGCCACTCCTGGCTGGGATGTGCGGTGTGGGTGTCTGTGCTTGGGCTCCGGGTATGGCTGTGCCCCACCACTCCTGGCTGGGGTGTCGGGGTGTGTGTGTGCCTGTGTGCGTGGCCCGCTTGTACCCCGCCACTCCTTGCTGGGGTTTGTGGTGCGCGGAGTTGGTGTTGCCTGGCACCTGTTCCCGTGCCTTGGTTCGTTGCGTGTTGTGCTCGCTGTCCGGGTTTGCGTCACACCGTGGCCGCTGTTGTTTGGCACCTGTCTGTGTGCCTTGGTTGTGGCCCGCGGCGTGCCTCTCTGGTGTGCCTCGTGGCCTCGCGTTGGTGCGCTGTGCCTCATCTAGTCCGGTTGCTCCCTGTGCTCCGGTCGGCTTTCCTGACGCCGTGGTGCCTTTCCCCACCCCGGGGGCTTGCGCCCCCGGCTTTACTGGGTGGCTGCGCAGGGCACGTGGAGGCCGGCCGAGAACCGGGCTCATTGTGCCTGCCGCCGGCCCCCGCCGAGGCAGGGGCGCTGGGCTCGCTCCGCGTCGTACACGTTCGGGGCCCCGCGATGGGGTTTTCCCTGGCGGGTCCCTCTGGCGTCTGTCTTGGGCTGCGTGCGCTGCGGTGGTTTGCCGTGTGTGGATCCGGTCACTGACGCGTCCGGTTTCCAGTACCGTCCGTCGTTCGTCGAGGGACTCGGCCAGTGCACCGGGGCTGTTTCGTGTGGATGTCGTCACCTCCCCTTGCGGGTCGGAGGACGCCACACCCGGCCCCCGTGCGTGTGTGTGCGTGTGCTCGTCCTTCGTGGCCAGGTTGGGCGGGCCGGCCTCCCGGGCGCCTTTTGGTGCGCCTCACCTTTTCCCTTTGCCGCTTGGTCTTTCTGCCTTGCTGGGCCCCCTTCAGGCTGGGTTTGACCCTTTTGTGGTTCTTTGGCTGCCCCCCCCCCCTTTTCTTTTCTTCTCGCTTTCCATTTTCCGCGCGCCCCCTTTGTCTCTTTCTTTCTTTGGTTTCCGGCCCTCGGTGCCTGGGGCCTTGGCGCCTTGTTTCTCCTTTCTCCTCCCCCTCGCCTTGTGTTTTTTTTTTTTTTCGTCGTGCGTCCCCGTTGTCTCTGGCTTTCTTTGGTTTCCGGCCCCGGGTGTCCTGGGCCTTGGCGCGGTGTGCTGTTTGTTTTGTTGGCCTCCCGCTCCCCGGCTCTCCGTGCGCTCTCGCCTTATTTGTGGTTCCTGCCTGGCTGTTGGCTGCTCCTTGGTTGTTGCTGCCCTCCCCCTCCTCCCTTTTGTGGCTCGCTCTTTTTGTCGCTGCTGCTTTGTGCTCCTTTTTTTTTTCCGTTGCGCGCCCCCGTTGTCTCTGGTTTTCCCTGGTTTCTGGCCCCGGGTGCCCTGGGCCTTGGCGCTGTGTGCTGTTTGTTTTGCCGGCCTTCCGCTCCTCGGCTCTCCGTGCGCTCTCGCTTCTCTTGTGGTTTCTGCCCGGCCGTTGGCTGCTCGTTGGTGGTTACTGCCCCCCCCCCCTCTTTGTGCCTTACTTTTTTTTTCTCGCTGCCGCTTTTTGCTCCAATTTTTTCTTTTCCGTTGCGTGCCGCCGTTGTCTCTGGTTTTCTTTGGTTTCCGGCCCCGGGTGCCCTGGGCCTTGGCGCTGTGTGCTGTTTCTTTTGTTGGCCTCCCCCTCCCCGGCTCTCTGTGCGCTCTCGCCTCTTTTTTGGTGCCTGCCTGGCCGTTGGCTGCTCCTTGCTGGTTGCTGCCCCCCCCCCCCTTTTGTGTGTCGCACTTTTTGTCGCCCCCGCTTTGTGCTCCTTTTTTTTTTGTTTTCTGTTGCGCGCCCCCGTTGTCTCTGGTTTTCTCTGGGGTCCGGCCCTGGGTGCCCTGGGCCTTGGCGCTGTGTGCTGTTTGTTTTGTTGGCCCCTGGCTCCTCGGCTCTCTGTGCGCTCTCGCCTCTTTTGTGGTTCCTGCCTGGACGTTGGCTGCTCCTTAGTGGTTCCTGCTCGCCCCCCCCCTTCGTGCCTCGCTGTCCCTCTTGCTGCCTCTTTGTGCTCTGTTTCTTTTTCTGTTGCGCCCCCGTGTTGTCTTTGGTTTTCTTTGGCTTCCAGCCCCGGGTGCCCTGGGCCTTGGTGCTGTCTGCTGTTTGTTTTGTTGGCCTCCCGCTCCTCGGCTCTCCGTGCACTCTCGCCTCTTTTGTGGTTTCTGCCTGGCTGTTGGCTGCTCCTTGCTGGTGGCCGCCCCCCCCCCCCTTTTGTGTCTCGCTGTTTTTCTCGCTGCCGCTTTGTGCTCTGTTTTGTTTTTTTCGTTCCGCGCCCCCGTTGTCTCTGGCTCTCTCTGGTGTTAGGCCCCGGGTGCCGTGGGCCTTGGCGCGGTGGGTTTGTTTTGTCGGCCTCCCGCTTCTCGGCTCTCCGTGCGCTCTTGCCTCTTTTGTGTTTCCCGCCTGGCCTTTGGCTGCTTCGTGGTGTTTTGTCGCTGCCGTTCGGTGCTCTGGTTTTGTTTTCTCTGCTCTTCGGCGGTTTTCGCCGCCTGCTCCCCTCCCTCCCCCCTGGTGCTTGCGTGGTGCCTTGTGCTGTCTGGTGTTGCCGCGCTGCGGTGCCCTTCCGTTTTGCGTGCTGTGCTGTGGTGCCTCGCCTTGCTGTGTTGTGGGCTGCTGCGTGCTGTGCGGTGTTTGTTGGGGTGTTCATTTCCGTGTTGTGCTGCGCTGTTGGTTGCTACTGCGTGTTGTGCCGAAGGCGCTGTTACCAAAAGGCAAAGGCCGGGATGTCTACCCACGGGTAAAGGTAAACGGGCCGGGCTGTGTGTGGTGTGTGCGCGCTGTGTGTAAGTGTGTTGTGGCATTACCGGACCAGTGCACTCTCGCACTTGGCCGACGCTGCCTTGCCGACGCCTGCGCGCAGTCACACAGGGTCTCATTTGCCCACTGCACCCTGCGTGCCGCGCTGCACCACCAGTGCCTGCTGCGTGGTGCCGCACTGCTTGGTGCTCTGCACCACACTGCACTGTGTGTGCCCTGCTGCACTGTTGTTGTGGGCAGGGGGCAGTGGGCAGTGGAACTCCTGCAATGCACTGCCGCACTGCCTGGGGGCAGTGGGCAGTGGACCTCCTGCAATGCACTGCCCCACTGCCTGGGGGCAGTGGGCAGTGCAATTCCTGCAATGCACTGCCTCACTGCCCGGGGGCAGTGGGCAGTGCAACTCCTGCAATACACTGCCCCACTGCCTTGGGGCAGTGGGCAGTAGACCTCCTTCAATACACCGCCGCACTGCCTGGGGGCAGTGGGCGGTGGACCTCCTGCAATACACTGCCGCACTGCCCGGGGGCAGTGGGCAGTGGACCTCCTTCAATGCAATGCTCCACTGCCTGGGAGCAGTGGGCAGTGGACCTCTCGCAACACACTGCCTCACTGCCTGGGGGCAGTGGGCAGTGGACTTCCTTCAATGCACTGCCCCACTGCCTCGGGGCAGTGGGCAGTGCAACTCCTGCAATACACGGCCGCATTGCCTGGGGGCAGTCGGCAGTGCAACTCCTGCAATGCATTGCCTCACTGCCCTCAGGCAGTAGGCAGTGGGTTGCGTGTTGTGCCGTGTCTTAGGCTGTGCCGTCCGGTTGGGTTGTTTGCAGTGTGGCTTGCTGCCTGGTTTTGGTCTGCGTTGCCGTGTGCCGTGATGTGCTGTGTGTCCCTCGGTGCGGTGCTGCGCCGCGCTGCTGCGCGTCGTGCCTCCTGGTGTTGTGTTGTTGTGTGCTGTGTTGTTTTGTTGCGCTTGTTTGGTGTCACTGTTTCTTGTGCCGTGTCCTCTGGCGCTGCCCGTCGCCCAGGGGCCCTGTGCTCTGCTGCGCTGTGTTTTGGGGTGTTCCCCCGCGCTGTGTGCTCTGTGCTTTGTGTGTTTTGTCGTGGCGTGCTGGTGCGCGCTGTTGTTCGCCGCTGTGCTGCATGCTGTGTGTGTCCTGGGGTATCGCGCTGTGCGTTTCCTGTCCTCTTCGCTCTGTGCGACGCTGTGTTCTGTTGTGCTCGTGCACTTGCGTCGTGCTGTTTGTGTGGTGCGTGCTGTTGCCGGTGCCTGGTGCTGTGGTGCGCTGCTGTGTGTTGCCCTGTTTCCTTTGATGTTCTGTGGTGCAGTGCTTGGTCTGGCGGCCCGTGGTTGTCTGCGGGCTGTGTGTTTCGCTGTCGGTGTCCCTGTCTGGCCGCGTGGTCTGGTTCCCTGTGGCTGGTGTAGTTTGCTGTGGTGCCCTGCTTCCCTGTGTCGTGTTTTGTGGTGCTGTGCTGTCTCGTGGTGCTGTGCTGCTGTGTTCGGCTGTCGCTTTGCGGTGCCTTTTGTGCTTGCTTTGCCCTCTCGTGGCCTGTCGTGCCGTGCTGTGTTGTGCTGTTGGTTGTCTGTGCTGTTTTGTGCCCGGTGGTGGTGTCTGTGTGCTTAGGTGCCCTGTCCCTCCCTGTCGGCACGCACAAAAACATTGATTATGACCCTGTGTTACCCCGCGCCCGTCTCCGTGTCGTTGGGTCACGTCGTTGAAGGCTCTGGTCTCGGCCTTTGCCGCTTCGTCGCTGATCTCCGGGGCTGTCTTTGATGGAGTTGTCTTGTCTTGAGTTGGGGTCTTGTCTTGTGTTGGCTTGCCTGCAGCGAGACGGAGCACGGGGCGGAGAAGGGAAGGGGAGGTACATGGAGAAGAAAACAAAGCGAGAGGGCGCGAGTTCAGGGGCGTTGTGTCTTATGAAATATTTTTCGGTTTTTACGCGTTGCTCGCGGAGCGTTTTTCTTTACGTATACGGCGTGTTAGCGGGCATGGGGCATGGCGTTCTACTCGTACGTTAGTTACCGTGCTTACGGCGTTTACTCCTCACCTATTTGAGGCCAAAAAATGTTTCGTCGCGTTTTAACGCGTTTCGCAGCGTGCTTTTTCGCCTAGCCGTTTTTTATTCTAATTAGCTTTATTTTCAGCTATTCAAAAACTTCTTTCGTCGTGTTTTACTTATCTTTTTATTCCGATCTGGCACAGAAGGCCAGCGCGCGCGACGAGCATCAAAGCTGACATGTCTTGAGGAATTAACACTTTGGAATTTGTAATGGCAAGTGTTCTTCGGTGGTTTCTGTGTACTCATAGATGGGGTTGAGGTAGTGTTGGATGTCTGAACCCCCGAAGTGAATTTCTTGTGGTTGTTTGGTGAATGGGTGTTGAATGTCCTCAACTGGCAAGGAGGCGATGAGTTCTGAGTAGACTTGGGAGCCTTGAGATTCGAAGTCATAGACTTCAGGGACCTTGCCTTGATGTGATGCTTTTTTGAGTGCTGTTGGTCTGTCCGTGTTGTTTTTTGGGTATAAAAACTTTGGCGCATGGCTCTGCATGTCCTCCATTGGGATTATGTTGAATGCCTTTCTCCTTTTGTCGGCAAGTTTGTGGAGATGCAATTGATTGACGGTGGCATCAGTACAATACTGATTTCGTTTGTGGGCGTTGTTTGAGACGAGGATTTGGTGGCGGAGTTGGCTTTTTGAGCAGTTGCTCTGAGAGTAGTTCTCTTTGAAGTCCGGGGCCTTTGCCCTCGAGGCGGCGTTGTAGCGTGTCGTCCTCCGTGCTTCGGCGAGGGCCTCGGGGTGGCTCGGGCCAGGGGCACGCGGCCACCCTGGAGCACTGCATGCACCTGCTGGTGCCAGCCGGTGCGGTGGAGGACACTGTATCACACGCCCTGCAGAGGTTGCAGGTTTGTGGGAGGTGGGAGGCCGGGGACCACGGGTCGAGGCTGCTAAGCCAGACATCATCCCATTATTGGCAGAGGGGGCCTCGGAGCTTCAGCAGTTGGGCGCCGACGCGGCGCCAGTAGTCTCTGCTAAGCGTCTTCTGCCCGACTGCCTCCCATGTATCATCAGGCAGTACCCCGTGGTGGTGGAAGGCTGCTATGAGAGCATCCAACTCCGGGGGGGGGGGTTACCCTGGGCGGTGGTCATATAGGTGTGACGCCGAGTGAGGTGGGGTACAAGAGCGTCCCATGGGCATCCATCTGCGTCGCCCCGATGGGACAAGGCCAGCAGGGCGCCAACGGTGACCGCCTCCCAACCCACCCTCAGCCCGTCTGGCTGTCCAGCTCTCTGCACATCGTGACGCCGAAATCAATGGGGGGCATGAGGAGTAGGGGGCCCGGGAGGTCGCCTAGCCGGGACAGGGCGTCATCGTACATAGGCGCCCGGTTTTCTGAAGTGTGCGACAGTTAGCCGGGTACCACCCTCTTCTGGGGAAAACCACTGCACGCTGGCTGCATCGCGCCCCTCTGCATGTATTTCCGCGGCCCAGAGTATGTTGGCGGTGTGTAGTACGAGCCAGGGGGCATTGGGCGACCAAAAGAGCGAGGACACGTCGCCACGCCACCCCTTAAGGGGCTCCGGGGCCCTGCGCAGCCTCTCTGCGTCCTCTGCGTCCTACAGGCGCTCAGGACCCGCCCCACAAACTACTGTGGGTCGTAGTTGGGTGTGTGGTCCCCACTCCTCCAGCGAGACGGCGGCGTACTGTGCTGCCGGGCTCCCCGACGGGCGTGTTGTCTTACAACACAGGCTCCAGTCCTGCGCCCACTCCGCACCCACAATGCGGGCCTCCCAGGCGGTCATGGAGGTGCGTCAGGTGATCCAGGGTGGGAAGAGCACGCCTCGGAGATGTTTCGAGAAACCCCAGGGTAGGTCCCGTTACGCCTGGGGATCTTCCCGGGCGGGACACTGCAGTGTGCCGTTCACCAGGCAGAGAAAGTCCACAAAATCCGTGCTGGGGCGCGGGGGAGGAGGGGAATAGTCGCCCTTCGTCGCTCTCAGGCACCGGTGCACCCGGGCTGCCGCGCTGTGAGGCCTGCGGAGGACTTGCGCCAGCCGGTGGTTGTGGAGCTCCCACACAAAGTCTCCTGCCCGAGCATGTGATGGAGGACCTCGTCCAAAGAGGTACCCCCCCCGCGGGTCGTAGCGGGTAGTCATGCGGTGCTGTGGCTCCGCTGCGTCAAATACCAGCCCATAGCAGCAAATAATCGTCCACTCGGCGCTGGCGGAGCTGCATAAGGCAACCCACAGCGCCTTATCCCCGGGTGGGAGATGTTGGGCTGCTTCTTTGCCCGCCTGGTTGTAGTGTGGCCAGAGGAGCCGTGACTGGCTGCAGCGGACGTGCATGTGCACCGGGGTCCCTTTCCTGCCCCCACAGAGGAGGCACGGCTGTGGCAGGACGGATACGCCGGAGATCCGCTCCTTCTGGGTGCGGAGCATGCGTTGCACCGGCGTGTGGCTGTCCCTGGCCCTCGGTGCCCGGTGGTTGTTGGCTGCCGCTGTGAGGTCCTTGGTGTGGATTTAGGACGTGGCGTGGGCTGTGCCCGGGGCCATGTGCCCTCGCTGCGTTGACGCCTGACCAAGTTGCGCCTGCTAGGCTACTGTGCCAAGCGTCCACATGGTGGGGGGCCGTAGGTCAAGGTAGCCGTCACTGCCGGCGACAATGACCTGTTGTGCAGGATTGTGTCCCGAGACGCCGCCCAGTGGGCCGTGTGCAGCAGCGCGTCCCTGTGGTGGGACGTGGCTCGGGCAAACCAGAAGGGGTGCTCGGTGTGCTGCCCGTGCACGCGCAAGTCATCCTGAGGCCATTTCAGGGGCATTTGGTTGACTGCCCTTGCCGCACCCGCAGGGACCCCTGTGGTCTGTTCGTGGGCCGCCTGCAGCAGAAGGTGCAGTATGACCTCGGTGCCACCGTATGGACCCACGGCCTGTGGGTGCCGTATTGCAGGGCGGGGGAGGCGGCCATCCCTTCCCTGTCGGTGCGCGGGATGGCCACCGCCAACTTGTGGGCGAGGTCCGTCGCGAGGGCAACACTGGTGTCGTGTCTGCAGAAATTCCCCCTCGACGCGTCTGGGGACCTGTGGCCCCAGGCCTCTGGGACCCAGTAGTACCCAGTGGGGCTGAGCCATCCGGCCTTGGGGGCGGCGCGGTGCCACTGGGGGCCAGCTGGTCTACATTCAGGGCCAATGTGTCGTTTGGACGGGTCGCCGGGTAATCGCAGAACCAGATCTCAGTCCCGGCAATGGTGCTCGCCCAGGATCATTGCGCCATCAGATGCTCCCGCCGCACTGCTGGGCCCCCGCGTTGATGCACCACCAGGCTTCCCGCGTCTTTGGGTTGGTCCTCCAGCGCGTGCAGCGCCATGTGCGGATCGTCAGGCACGACCGTAGCCACTAGCAGGGTGGTACAGCAGCGTAGTTCCAGGGGCCCACCCCCACCTGTACAACCCCCCATTTGGCCGAGAGCTTTGCGCACTCCGCCGCCTGGACGCACTGTTCGTCCGTCGTTACCAACCACACCGGCGTCCGCGCCTGGGGTCGCGGGCGGAGGGGCTCTGGCGACGCCACATCTGCGTGGGGTGCCCGGTGTTCGCCATCTACGAGCACGTCGCGGAGGATGTACATATGGGCTGCCGGCAGGTGGTACACCGCCCCCTGCGTGGGGGGGCATAGGTTGCCCTTACGGCGGTAGCCCCCTACCTGGAAGTGTAGGCCTTCCGGGGTCACCCGCTGGCCAGTGTGGGCGTCCTGTTTGGCCCTCCCGGGGTGCATGAGCCTCGGGCCGGGTTCCCGCGTGCCACTTGCGTGGAATAAGGTGACCAGGGCGTCGCGGCACCCAGGGTGGTCGGTGGGCTCTTGCTTGCGGCCGCAGTAATGAAGGTGCTGGTCCGCGCACTGGTTGAGGCACTCGCGTGCCGCAGGTGGCCATGGGTAGTCGCTGTCCAGGAAGGGGTGGTGCGGGCTGTGTTGCCAGAGCCAGGGCGTTGCATACGGCACCGTCCAGTGGCATGTGTCGCGGTGTCCCTACGTGGCAGTACGCAGCGTGATGACATTGGCCGGGGGAGGCTGCAGCTTGACGTGGGCCCCCCTCCGGGCACTTGATGGGGTAGTAGAGGTGGACACCTAGGGCGGCCAGGGCCCGGGGTATGCTATCGATCCAGTCGCCCCCCGCTCGGGACGCAAATTCCGGAACTGGGTAGTGCACCTCGGGGCAGATGCCATGTGCACCGGCCGTCTCTGAGAATATCTTGGCGGCCTCGGCACGCACAGAGGCCGAGCAGTGGTGGAAGAGCGTGCCCCCAATGGCCACTGCTGCCTGCTGGCACCACGTCGGCACCCTTGTGAGACCCAGGGTCCGGTCGTCCTGTAGGCTGCCCTGGGAGGCGTGGAAGGCCTACCGCGCCCTCTATCCCGCGACCTGGACGGTGATGTGTTCCAGGTGCCGCGCCCTGTCAGAGTTGTCAGCGATGAACGGGGCGACGTACTGGGTCCCCCTCTGAGAATTGCGAGGATGTTGTCCTGTACCAGCTTGGGCGGCGTGAGGGTGTTGAGGCACCAGTGATGAACCGCCACCAGGCGCAGCGGGTGCTTGCTCTGCAGGGAAAATTCCCCGTCTGGCTGCAGCTGGAGTCCCACCCTTGGAACCCGTTTTGCCCATGTAGATGGCGGCACTAGTGTGCAACCCGTGTGATGAACTGTGACATAGGCCACTTGCACACCCCTTGCACACCCAACCCAAACTTTCATTTCACCCTCTTTTTTGGTGGTTGTGGGGTGCCACCGAATATCCCATGGGATATTCCATTAGTGTACCATGACCCAAACCTCTCACATGCCCCAAAGGTGTGTCCCATACCCATGTAACACCCCCCCCCTAAATTCCCAAATGCGGGGGTTGTGCAACCGCCCCCTTGCACAACCACCCCCTTGGACATGCCATCCTAACAGAAGGGACCGTGCTTCCACGGTTTGCTTGTAATGAATAGGTTGTAGAGAGAGGTGAACCATTTTTTTTACCATCACACACCACAATATTTCACATGAAAACCGCTTCTTGTTTACCCCCATTGGTGTGTGCAACCCCCAAATTTCACTGGTTGCACTTGTGCAACCATGTGCAACTGTGTGCAACCACCTCGCCGCGCGCCAAAAAACTCCAAACGTCCGTCCAGCCGCGCATCCGCACCCCGCCCCCCCGCCGCACAGCAATGCCCCGACGCGTACCCGCACTCGATCGTGCGTTGTCGACCTGGCCACCAGCGCCCCCAGTGCGCCCGCAGTGCAGTGCGTGAGTGCTGGCCGTCAACCCCGAGGAGGTGTAGACGTGCTGATGGGGCGGCTGCTGCAGCGTATGTCCTGTGCGCCAGCCAGCGTGTTCACTCCTCGTGGGCAACCGCCGGAACGAGTGCCTGGTGCATGGAACTGTGCTGGAGCCCAACGGGGTAGTGCCTAGTTGCCCGCAGTATAGTGCCTGCGTGCTGACCGAGGATCCCGAGGAGGCGACGATGTGCCGTTGGAGCGCTTGTGCGTCAGCCAATGTGTCTGCTCCCCGAGGTCATCAGCCAGAACATGTGCCGGGTGCGTGGAGCAGTGCTGGAGCCTGCGGATGCGGTGCCTGATCGCCCTGTGCGGTCGGTCGTGATCGAGCAGGGGGCTGTGTGTGCTGTTGGCGGCCAGACTGGCCGTTTGTGCCCAGAGATGCTGCGTGCAGACACCGGACCGCCGCATTACCTGCTGGTCGTGATGGTCTTGTCGGCGCGTACAAAGTGCTGTGCTGAGCTGACCCCGGGTCAGCTGGACACATTCATGATGATGCTGGCCACATGGCCCGTGCGCTGGTAGAGCTTTGCCTTCCCCATCTCACCTGTGTGCAGCTCTACTATGCCCCCCAAGTCGTTTGCCGAGCTCAGCCTGGCGCAGCAACAGGCGCAGCTGAAGTCCGCAGATCTGTGGAATGTCACGAGGGCTATGGGCGACCGAGAATCAGATGGCGTGCTGCTTGTGGCTGAGCACGGGCCGTCGGGCACAGAAGTATCTCGCTGGCCCATGCCCCCAGACGCGGAGTCGTCCATGGCGCTGTACCTGGCACGGGTGACAGGTACCCTGGGCGAGGTCGACCGCAGCATTCTGGCCTCCAAATGTCCATCTGTCTCGTGGGATACTTTCGCGGAAGTGCTGGCTGAAGTGTCGGACTTCCTCGACAAGTGCACGCGCAAAGACGAAATTGCGCTGATGGCGGACGTGGTCACGCAACACCGCTGGCCCAAAGGCCAGGAGGAGCTCCGTCTAGCCTTCGACAAGGAGCCAGCCAGCTTCAGGCGCCTGCTGAATCAAGCCCAGAATCCTGTGGCGGCCGGCCGAGTGATGATGAGTTGGCTTTGGTTCTGGCAGGCAGTGGACGCCGCCTGGGCGAGGCGCAAGGGGCTCAAGGTGTCGTGGCTCAGCTCCCCCGCGGACGCTAGTGGCCTGCCTCTGGACAACCCCGTGTCCGACACCAAGCTGTCGCAGGCCATAAAATCTGCCATGCCATCGATGCTGCCACACCCTCGAGTGCCGGAACGCAGGGCCGATGACCCGCCGCCCTCAGCCCCCGACCGCGCGAAGCGGATGGCAGGGCCGGGATCGGTCGCTCAGCCAACGAGGCTCCCAACGGCACTGCCCCACTTCGACGACAACCAGAGACTCGCGTCAGAGCTGCAGTCCGCCTGGGACACGTGTCAGGGCATACCTCCTGAGCACATCCGGGCAGCGGCGACGAATCTGCAGCTGCGGATGGCCCCCCTCCCCTCCATGGCGGCAGCACTCCGCACGCTGGCCCAGGCCTCAACCGGCAAGCAGCTGGGGACCATCCTCACGTCGCAGGCCGGGCACTTTGGCGCTGACTCGGGGGCGGCGGCCACGGCGATAGCAGAGTGGCGCGCATATCTGGAGGACAAGCGCCTGCTGCAGGCAACGCCCACCACCAAGCAGGAGCTCCTGGAAGAGGCAGAGGAGATCTTGGCGGCGCAGTCAGCTGACTGGGAGTGGAAGACCCTGGGTGCGCATGTGGCAGTGGCTGGAGCGAGACAAGGCCTGCCGGGACCATTTGTCGACGCCCTGATGCAGGCTGATACCTTGGACACCTTCTGGCATGCGTACGTTCAGTTCGTAGTTCATGTGCCCGACGTCTCCACCATCCGTGACACCAATGACCACCTGCGCACGAACGCTGGGGCCCATCTCGTACCACACTGGGCAGCGCGGTACTACGATCGGGTACCAGGCGCACCACGAGGTCATCGCGACAGCAGCCCATCGCCAGAGCGTACGGCCAGGGGCAGTCGGGAACGAGACCGGCCATCATCTCGATCAAACCGAAAGCGGACCAGCCCAAGCCCGGAGGAGCGATATGTCAGCCTGCGGCTGGAAGGCTTGCTGGGGCTGCCCCCGGCGGAAGTGGCAGCGGCGGTGTCCGCAGCTCTGGCGCACCCCACGACGGTCCCGGACTGGGCCCCGCACGAGGGGTCGTGTAGTGTGGTTGTACCGCACGAGGCGTGGCGGCGCGCAGCCCGCGGCTCAGACTCTCACCCGGCCGAGACGGCCTCCGGGGCGTACGTGCTCATTCGCCGTGAGGCACACGACGACTCACCACTCGCGCCGTACGGAGGCAGCCGTCATAGGGGTCGCTGGCGCGGCGGCTCCGACGAAGACGACGACGACGAGCCCCCGTCGCTAAGCAGGGACCTCAGGTCGGGCTACCACCGCCAACTCGGTCGAAGGCGCTCATACGACAGCCCCGAGCATACCACCTACCACCGCCAACCGTATGCCACGTACCAGGACCGGGCATACCGGTCCCCGCCAAGCCGGGAGCGCTCACCTCGTGGCGGCTTCCCGCCGCCGCCCCCCGGGCCACCTCCCGCCGGAAGACGGCAGCATAGGGACGGAACGCCGCCCCTCACCACGGCGGCCATCAGTCCGGGGAGTCGTGGCAGAAAGGCCTCGCGGAGCGGACAGTCAGTCCGCAGCAGGCGTGAGACCGCGGCGCCAGGCCCGCGGCGAGAGTCGTCGGGGCTAGCTTGGGGGGCAGGCCCCGATAAGGCCACAGCGCGTGCCGTGCGGGTCGAAAGCGTGCCGGGGAAGAAGGGCAAGAGCCAATGACTGCCCCAGCACCTCCCCGTGCCTGCCCTGGTTCCCGAAGTGCCGGCGGCGATGCTGCACTCGGTGCTGGGGGGCAGCAGGCGTGGCTCTGCCCTGCAGGCCGCTGTAGGAAACCTGCACTGGAACCTGCAGCACATTCGCGGGCGGCTGCGCGATCCGGCAGCAGACGGAGACCCCATCACCTCGGCCATTGAGGACGTCCTGGGTCAGGCAGAGCCCCCGGGGGACGAGGAGGCGGTGACCGCTTGCCTCCTGTGCCGCACCATTGGCCCGTGCCTCTCCGTCGAGTGCCCCCGGACCCACAGCTTTCGAATCCCCGTCACAGGCCAGGTGCCTGTAATACTGACCACCCTCAAGAAGGCGCTGTGCGCGGCTCTGCCCGATCAGGCCAGCCTACTTAACCCCGTGCCCGAACTGCCCCCAGCGCAAGCCTTCATCATTGTGGAGCTCTGGGTGTCTGCCCTTCTGGATCACAAGCACCGGCTGAAGGATGACGTGCTGGTCTCCCCGCCAATATGGACCGGTTGTGATCTGCTGGTCCTGCTCACGTCGTACAGGGACCCAGCAGTCGTCCCAGCGGGTCGCGTGGGCGTTCTCCTTAGCTCCCGGCAATCCAGCATACCTGAAGCTGCAGCGGTACCGCTCCCACGTCTCAAGGAAGAATGGTGCGCGGACCCCTGGCTCAGCTTCGACCTCTGCCCCCGCTGCGACCGGCCCCGGTTGCAGCGCCTAGTCCTGACCCAACCGTGTGACCCAGCTCGTCCGCCGGTGATGCCAGTATGCGGCGCCCTGCCCAAGGGGTCCACCGTTACCCGGCGTATGGCGAGGTGCAGCAACATCCGCGTATCCGGCCTCAGCGGTGCGTCTGCCTTCTCTTTGTCCACAGCGGCCTGCCACCTGTGCTCCCCAGGCGTCTGCGACCTCCAGCCACCGGGAGACGACAATCTATATCGGCAATTGCGTGCTCGGCACGATGGCAGCTACATCCCCAAGTTCGACGCCCTGCCCACCGGCATCGCGCGGCTTCTGGTCTTCACCATCAATGCAGGAGGTCTGGCCTCCAAGATGCGGATGTTGCTGGCGCTTTTGGTGGATTTCGAGCCGGACGTGGTGTGTCTGCAGGAGGCGGGCCCCCTATTTGTCGACGACAGTCTCAAAGGGGTCCCCTATCGAGTCATCCTGGGCCCCGTGGTGCCGGGTGGAGGCCTGGCAATTCTCATCCATCACCGGCTACAGACACGGGCTCCGCTACAGTCCGACAAGGATGAGCATGCCCTCAGTGTGGCCATCCCCGTCTCAGAGAAGGTCCCCGTCGTGGTCACGAATGTGCACTTTCCGCCAGGGATGAAGGCCGCAAACAGGCGGCTCAGTATTCTCCGGAGCGCTGCGTTCCAGGCCAGGCATCCCGGCGGGGTAAAGTTAGTCGCGGGCGACATGAACGCTGACCTGGCGGACGATTCAGGAGCCTGGCTGCGCAAGGCGTGCACTGACAACAGATACTGGGGGGGCTTTACCCACCTCTATCGCCCCGGGGAGGCCACCAACATCGTCGCCAACAGAGCAGGGGTGTCCCGGAGGGAGCTGGACTGGGTCCTCGTGAGTGCTCAGTCACCGGTTCATGCCTGCGAAAAGTTCCTGCTGCCTGGCTTGAGCACCCATCTAGCAGTGGCCTGCGACCTCAGCGTGCGCTCCGAGTACCTGTCGCAGGCCAATCCGGCGGGCCGTCTGTTCCGCTTTCGGAGAGCAGAACCATCGCACATGGCCACAGCGGCCGCCATGGCCAGCCTGGCATTCTGGTGGGCCTGGTGTGCCCGCCTGTCGCCCGATGGCGCGTTCACATGGTACTGGGAGTGCATCAGCGGCATTATCCCGTCGTCCTCCAGTGGGTTTCGATTGGCCGCAGAAGCAGCCGCCAAGCTGTTTGAGGGCACCCAGCTGGCCGCCCGGGATCGCCTGACAGCGTGGTGGGCAGACCGGCAGGACGCGGCGTTCCTCAGAGCGGTCCAGCTGACAGAGGGCAAGCTGCAGGGGACAGGGGTTACTTCAGTCACCGCCGCGGCCCTGAAGATCCGCAAAGCTCGATTTCAGCAATTGTCGTCCGTCAGCCCTGATGGTGAGTACTTCCCGACCGAGCCGGATGCCTTCAAGGAGGAGTTGTTGCGTCAAGCGATGGAACTGCACTGTGGCCGCCACATTGGCTCAGATGCAGGGTGGCTCCGGCGGCTTGCAGATCAGTACCGCCCACGCATGTCAGATCGGCCGGACATCACCGCGGCAACCCGATTGGCCCACGCGCAGCGTGGTGAGCGTGCAGTGGATCCCAGAGCACCAGCCACCTCATTGTTGGGCGCCCTCAACTGCCGCAGTAGCTATGTCGCTGACCTTCTGCGACATGAGCTGGGCCATAAGGCGTGGGTCCCGCAAGCGTACTCCGACGCCCACGTGCTGCACTCACTCCTCGAGGCGTGGCAGCTGCAGCTGGTCCTGCTACCGGCAGCACACGTGCCGCCAACAGCCATGCATGTGAGCCTGCACCGGGCCCCGGAAGGCCCTCAAGTCGTGGTGGCTTCTGATGGGGCATGCGGCCAGCGATCGCTGGCGTATGCGGCAGTCCTTGCAGACGCCCGCGGGGTGTTTGCAGAGGCGTGGTCTGCAGTGGCAGTAGAGGACCCGTACCCATGGGCAGCGGAATGGTTCGGTAGATACCTGGGGCTCGCTGTACTCCGCGAGATGCGCCTTCCTCTAGCCACGCGAGTGCTGGCCCTGGCGGACAACACCCACGTCACCACCGAAGGGGAGGATCACACCGTGTCGGACAGCCCGTATGTCGATAACCTGCGGGTCCAGTACGCGGCCGGACTGCACCTCTGGCAAGCAGACGAAGTGTACGTGCCAGCTCAGCAGGACTTCGCGAGCGGTGCTCCTAGCCCCGCGCCGGGGCTAGCCGGCCTTCAGCACAGGGCGCACAGTCTGGCGACGTCGCGGATGTCGGACGTGGAAGAGGGCCCCATGCCATTTGCAGCGGACGTCGGAGGCGTGGCGGTACTCACGACGGGGGGCGTGCCGTATCTGCGTCACTCTGTGGCCATGGAGCGCCGGTACGAGCAGTTAGCACCAGCGATGCCGCACCTGGATGCCCTCTTGCACCGCGACCCGGCGGCTGGGACGTCGTGGGAGCGAGTGGTTCAGGAGGCCCGTTTATCCAAGGACGCCCTCAACGTGGCCACGTGGCTTCGGGCAGCCCGGACGATGGCGACAGCCCCAGACAACGTCTTCAACTGCCCGTTCTGCGAACAGTCGTGTGCCGGATGGGGCCAGCACCTACTGGCAGCATGTGGCAAAGTGGCTCTGGCCGTACAAGCTGGCTTTCGTGCGCTGGTACTCGCGGCAGCGCCCGGTGCAACAGTGCCAGAGTGGGTGACCACCACGTGGGTACGCCTAGGGCGTCCCAGTGGTGACAGCCTGCACCTGGTCCTGCGGGCCGACCATGAGGTGACAGCGACGTGGCCACCAGCGCGCCCCCACACAGTATACGTCACGTGGTCGGGGATGCTCATGGGCACATGCGCGGAAGCGTCACGCTGGCTTACGGCAGCTCGTAGAGACAGCCTGGCCAGCGCCTACCTGGAGGCACTGGCCACATATGCCCGGTCAGCAGCCTGGGATCTGTTCTGGACTACATCCAATGGTCCAGTGAGCGGGTGGACGCATGGGCTGTCGTGGCAACACGCCGCGTGCCTGTCCGCATTGCTGCACCTGTACGACCGCGCTGTCACAGCGCTGGCGGAGTCCCCAGGCCTGGGCGTGGCAGCCCTGGCGGAACCAGAGTTCCCTCTGGGTTCAGACGGGCAGCACTGTTCAGTGCTTGTCGTGATTGGTGGCGGACAGGCGCCTGCCTGGGAAGGAGCCGCTGTACACCGCTGGAGCCTGGCGCGGCTGGACGCCCAGCCAGAACATGTGCATGTTCGTGTTGGAGACCGATTCTGGATGTCTGCGCCGGAAGGAACAGTGCCGCAGGGGCTGGCGGAGGCGCTAATGGCCCTGTCAGCAGTGGTGCCAGGCAGCTCCACAGTGGTCCGCGCCAGGGGAGACCCCGATGCCCCTCCCGGGGGTTCGGGCCCGGCGGCGTCGGAGTGATCCCGCGAGCGTCGAGAGCGGCGGCCCAGCCGTGTGGGCGCCGCCCTCAGGGCGCGGTGGGGCTGCCCCGGGCCAGCAGAGGCTGGCCAAGGAGCGATGCAGGCGGTATGCGCCAAGTGCAGCAGGCTGATGTGTCGTGCGGTCGTCCTCTTTCTGGTGGCGGAGTGTGCTCAGACTACTCCGATGATTGCGCCGCTCCCGGGGGACCCAAATTTTTCAATTGACGGGTCCGTCGCGTTTTTCAAGTCGGGAGAGTCCAACCCAACCCAACCCAACCCGCCCCCCCCCCCTTCGGCCATTCCCAGCCCCCCTCAGCACTCACGCCCACGGCCACCACAAAAACGCCATCAATCACCACAAACCCATCAGACCACAATCGTTTGGGCGCCCCCAAAGCGCGCCAAGACCGCTCTCCCCCTCCCACCCCCGCGCTCCAAGGCACGCTACCGTCAAACACGCCTACCTCTCCCCTCTAGGCCAACCGCTACTAGGTGCCCAGGTCCGTCTGCCCCTGCCCCCCCCCACTCCAACGCCTCCCGGGACATCTGAAATTTTTTCCGCCCATCCTGCGACCTTCTGTCTCCTCCTCTCGACCCCTTCAGCCCTCTACCCCTTCCTGAACCCCCCCCCTCCCCCACAGGGTAAATCAGCGTTCATCTAACCTGACCATCAGGGCAACCGTGTACATATCTTAATATGTTGTTGTAAATACCTTCAATGGGGGACGTCAGCCCCAGAACAAGTTGATGCGGTTAAGAACATTCAAAAAACTGTGTGCAACCACCATGCTACGCGCGGTGCGCGCCGTAGTACAAAAAAAAAGAATCCATCCAATGCGAGCACATGTGGACAATGCACTACAAATCACACATAATACAAGCAAAGACGCATCCTCCATCATTGGAATCACATGTCATCACCACAATGGAACCCCATTTCAAGGAGTCCTTGTCGCACCACGGGCGTCACGCGTGCCCACGATGCACTCGTGTAGCATACAATAGCATAGCGTTCCCCACGCCAACGCGTAGGTCCATGCAAATGATATGCATTGAAGAGGACGCCGGCTCTTGCATCGACCAAGCATCCCCATACGAGTAACTCCCCCCAAAGTGCGCATGCACGGGCCTTGACTTCCCCCCCACCCAAATAACCCGTCGTGAAAAGGTAACCTTCATCGAAATCACCAATGGTGATATTCCCGGTGAGAGCACAATTGTCGTGGCCATGAGTATGAAGGTTCATGGGGGCACTCTCCGCGCGATGCACAAGAGCAATGCTTGTGTAGGACAAATGGGGGAGGTGTCGTCGCACAAAATTATTTATACATCGCACCAACGGCTCCATTTTGGAGGTCTGTGCGGAAATTACAATCTCCTTGCGAAAGCTTGGAAATGCTTTAACGGCCCCAAGGAGGAGCCTCCGATAGTGAGTGCCATGTCCTTCAATGGTCTCTCAACCCCTTGCATGACGTAGCTTTTGAACGAGGGTGTAGGCTAGTCATTGCGGAGGTGGCGAGCTCCATAGCTTTTGCGTTGCGTCCGAACCCTCATTGTTCGGCGTGTTTGTCTTGGGTGCCTCATCGCTCCTCCCCTCTTCCGCCATGACCACACTTGTGTCACTTCGGGTGGCAGGCTTGTCATTGACATTCTCCGTTGGCTTTGCCTCTCCTTGCTCTCCCTCTTGCATGGGTTCATCTTCTTCCTTCGTGCCTTCTTTTGCGTCGGTACACACCATTACTTCATCGTCCATTGTTTGCACGTCCCGGTCACCGTCACCATTGGGCTCCATCACGCCTTGGCCGGCCCCACTCGACACGGCAATGCCATCCCCATCGGGTTCGTCGCCACCACCCTTGGCCTCGGCATCCGGCCCCGTCTCTTTTTCTTTATCCTCGGTGGCTTCCGCCACTTTGTCATTGTCCTCATTAGCTACCGCCACTTCCGCATTGTCCTCCTTGTCAACGCCCTTGTCCTCGTGCCCCTCGTTCATCTTTCCGAGTGCTTGCACCGCGTCGTCTTCGTTTGTAAATGAGGTCTTTCCCGGGACGACGCATACGGACCACATGACATCTGCCGCCACCTCCTCATCATCTTCTAATTGCGGTGGAATTTGGACCAACTCTTGTCCCTTCTTCGGTTTCTTGTCGCCTTTTTGCGGTTCGCTTTTGCCGCCGACAGCGAGTCGGTAGCCACCATTTGGTCCTTCCAACAAGCAGCATCGTTCACAACAACCGGGCGGAAGGCCGAACTTCTTGCACGCCTTCGCACGCTTGTCAGCGACCTCCTTGTGCCGTTGCCTCGCGAGGTCCTAAGAAGGTAAGATGTGCAACCGGTGTGCAAGTGTGTGCAACCGCGCGAAAGTGAGTGCTGGCAGGAGTTGCACAAGGGTTGCACACTAGTTGCACAAGCTATGTAACATGAAATGCGAGTAAACACGACGGTGCCACACCTCCGCTGCGGATGTGGCCTTTTCAGGTGCGGCCGCCTCATTTGCATGCAGTGTGCCATGGTCACTTGCTTCATTTGGGCTCTCCCTTTCTTTTGGATCTTGTATCGGGCCCTCTTGCGGTTGTGGTACGCTCGTCTTTGCGATTTTCTTCTTCCTTGGCGCGTTCGGTTGTACGCTCTTGCCTCCATCTCCTTTCTTTTTTTTCGTGGCGGGCTTCCCCTGGTATGCCTCACTTCCGGCAGTCGTATCGCTATCCGGTTCCACCGCAAGTCTCTTCTGTTTGCTCGAGTTTGCCCCACGCCCGTCTTCCTTCATCTCCGTCTTCTTCGTGTCGTTGGCCACACGCTCCTTCAATGCGTGTTGGGCCTTGAGCAACATCATCTTCGGTGAGACGTGGGATGCTTTTTGGCTTCCTCCTTGCGGAACGGGCGGTGGCCGGGGGGGTGCGGGCTTCTCCTGCTTGTGTTCCGTACGGGGTGCCCAATCACTCTCACCCATAATGGGGTTGCCCAACTCACTATCGTTCTCAAATTTTTCCTCGAGCTTCATTGCCAAATCCAATGGAAACTCCGTTGCGGAAGGGAGGTGAGGCGCGGCCTTGTCCACCCGGACCCGTTGTTGCGGTGTGGCAAAATCCAATGGGAACTCACTTGGGGAAGGCAGCCGAGGCGCGGCCTTCTCCGACTGGATCCGTGGTTGCGATTTCGTCCCTTGATCCGGGCTTCCCACGCTCCCGTCCAACTCCCATAGAGCGGTCTCTATATCTTTTTTCCACTTCTTCCTAAATTTCTCCACCTTTCTCGGATCCATGGTGAGCTGCCATTCGTCAATGGGGATCGGCGGCCACACTCCACTCACGATCACACTGGGGCCACGCTTGTCGCAAACGAACATGGCGGTCAGCACGTCCGTCGCGGTGAGCTGTGAAGGGCGGTTGCACAGGTGCAAGGTGTGCAAGGGTCTGGTTGCACAACACCTCCGCGTTGACAAACATCATAGCCAAAATGAACGGATTCATGTGTGGGACCGTACATGGGGCATTCGATGCATGTCCAATAAAGGAAATAATGCTAAACATCACCCTAGTTGCATCATGGGCCGCTTACCCACCCGTCCTACAATCATTGACACATGGAGTGTGGGCACGACGGCACTTGCACACCCTTGCACAGCGGTTGCACACTTTCTCAACGGGGGTGTACGTTGGCGCCATCACATTGAGAGGACCCCCTTTTTTGGCGGTGCATTGGAGTGTGCCACGGCGCCGACGGCTTTTGCGGTGCGCCGATTGCCTCCCAAAATTGGTGGTCCCGCCTCCAATAATAATTGGGGTGACGCACCATATGCCCCATTGTTGTGAAACTCATATACTTCTTCCGAAAAGCCTCCGACATCGTGGAGAAAAAGCTGAGGGCCATGCCCTTGTCCGTGGCCGCCCGCACGGGCTCTTGGGTTGCCGCCGCTGAACCACTTGGCTGCAATGGCCTCTCCCAACCCATGCTCTTGCCACACCATGAATAAGGCATACAAGGCGGCCTCACTGAGCACCATGCATGCTTCTGCGTAGCCTTGGAGGCCAATTCTCCAGATTTTCCAATCACTCCACCGCGTTGCGGTGAGGGCGGAGCCTTGCCACGGATACGTGATGGTTCCCGAGGGGTCGACTTGCCGGCACTTCTTGAGCCAATGACACAATGCGTGCCTATACAACTATTTTGGCGTTACAACGCGAAGCCAACGCCATTCCAAACTATCATCGGTAAGCGGGGCGTCCATGTGACAACTATCTCTGCGGGTGTTCCATGCGGACTGCCCTCTTCTGGCTCCCATTGCACGACTGCTGCCCCCTGTTCACGTCACTTGGTTAACGTCATTCAGGTGAAGCATAACACACAAAAAAAAAACACAAACAAAAACTAAACATACACACGTGGCTAGTCGGGTCCAAGTATGTTGCATGCCACGCTACGCTACGCAACGAACACGAGACGAGAACGGCAACCACGCCAACAAAAGTAAAAGGTGACCACGAGGCGTAACCGAGACGTGCCCACCGCCCAATCGCACGCCCGCTTATGTAGGAGGCGAAAGGGAGCGAAAGGGGACAAAAGGTATGCCGCCGCATGCAAACAAATGGTAGGCAAGCCACACACCGCCACCAAGAACGCAAGTATGTTACCATGTCGTGCAACGTCGCCAACCGCCCGGCCCGCGCCACCAACCGAGACGGGGAAAAAAGAAATGGCCTTCGGCCAGGGAGTGGTTGTCACGGGGGGCTAACGGTCCTGCCCTGCGGTGCAATGTGGGGCAACCGTGACAACTGCTCTGACAGCACAACCACCCTTTTTTGTTGCGCTGATTAGAACACACAAATAGCCAGGGAGGGAGACACGGGGAGCATACACACAAATAGCATAGCGCCGTCGTATGCCGGGTCCCGACAAACACACGTGCATGCACCCACGTTCTCTTCCCCTCACAGGTCCCAAGGAGAAGCGTATGCTCGTGTTTGCGTTCTCCGGGCGTTAAAGTAGGGTTGTCTTAGACGCTTAGGCAAGTATTGCGTCGTGCCGTCGTCTCACATTAGCGAACGCCCGGCAAGGCGGGAGGACTAGGACACGTTAAGGTAGTGGGGAAAGAAACAGGTATGTTGCATGTCACGCCGCGCGCGCGGAACGGGCAACGAGCAAAGATAGCGGCCAAAGGGGTGTGGAGTCAAGACAGGAGCAGGTGGGACAATAAACCTACGCACACGCCGGTCGCACACGCATGTCGCATGACGTACCAGCCAGCTCGAGGTGCCGTGTCGCGACAAAACCGCCGCCGCCGCACGCCCGTTTACGCCCTCTCTTCTCTCTACGCAGGTTCAAAGGAGGAAGCCCGGGCCGACAAGGAAAAAGACAGAGACACACAACAAAGCGGAGGCAGGGAAAAAGTCCATGTCAGGGAGAAGGGTAGAGGAAAGGGTAAAGAGCAACGAAGCCGCGAAAGGAACAAGGGGTAGCCAGCAGACGAGCAAGGGGCGCGCACAGGGGAGGGGACACGGCGGGTACACGGCGAGCACAACACTGCACAGAGACACCAGAGAGGGGAGCACCCAAGGACCAAGCGAAGAGCAGCACCACGCACCACGACACCCACGGCACAGACACCACACACACCGCACACACCCAACGAACCCCGGCAACCCGCCCAGCAGTGAGCGAGCAGTCGGGAGAGGGACAGCGCCTGACCCCAGGCGCCCCTCACAATTGTGGAAGGCACCCCCCCCGGGGACGCCCTTCCGCCACCCCCACAGCCAGCAACGCCGGCCCGCAAGGGCGCACGCTGTGGGGCCGGTGCTGGGTCCCCACGCCCGCACCGACCGCGCCCGGGACACGCGGGTCGCGGAACCCTGGCTGCCCGCTCCAGAGGACGGGCGGCCGGGGGAGGGACAGCGCCTGACACCAGGCGCCCCTCACAACGGTGGAAGGCACCCCCCCCGGGGACGCCCTTCCGCCACCCCCACAGCGAGCAACGCCGGCCCGCAAGGGCGCACGCTGTGGGGCCGGTGCTGGGTCCACACGCCCGCATCGACCGCACCCGGGACACACGGGTCGCGGAACCCTGGCTGCCCGCTCCAGAGGACGGGCAGCTGGGGGAGGGACAGCGCCTGACACCAGGCGCCCCTCGCAACGGTGGAAGGCACCCCCCCGGGGACGCCCTTCCGCCACCCCCACAGCGAGCAACGCCGGCCCACAAGGGCGCACGCTGTGGGGCTGGTGCTGGGTCCACACGCCCGCATCGACCGCACCCGGGACACACGTGTCGCGGAACCCTGGCTGCCCGCTCCAGAGGACGGGTGGTCGGGGGAGTGACAGCGCCTGACACCAGCCGCCCCTCACAACGGTGGAAGGCACCCCCCCCGGGGACGCCCTTCCGCCACCCCCACAGCGAGCAACGCCGGCCCGCAAGGGCGCACGCTGTGGGGCTGGTGCTGGGTCCACACGCCCGCATCGACCGCACCCGGGACACACGGGTCGCGGAACCCTGGCTGCTCACTCCAGAGGACGGGCGGCCGGGGGAGGGACAGCGCCTGACACCAGGCGCCCCTCACAACGGTGGAAGGCACCCCCCCCGGGGACGCCCTTCCGCCACCCCCACAGCGAGCAACGCCGGCCCGCAAGGGCGCATGCTGGGGGGCCGGTGCTGGGTTCACACGCCCGCATCGACCGCACCCGGGACACACGGGTCGCGGAACCCTGGCTGCCCGCTCCAGAGGACGGGCGGCCGGGGGAGGGACAGCGCCTGACACCAGGCGCCCCTCACAACGGCAGAAGGCACCCCCCCCGGGGACGCCCTTCCCTCACCCCCACAGCGAGCAACGCCGGCCCGCAAGGGCGCACACTGTGGGGCCGGTGCTGGGTCCACACGCCCCAATCGACCGGACCGGGACACACGGGTCGCGGAACCCTGGCTGCCCGCTCCAGAGGACGGGCGGCCGGGGGAGGGACAGCGCCTGACACCAGGCGCCCCTCACAACGGTGGAAGACACCCCCCCGGGGATGCCCTTCCGCCACCCCCACAGCGAGCAACGCTGGCCCGCAAGGGCGCACGCTGTGGGGCCGGTGCTGGGTCCACACGCCCGCATCGACCGCGCCCGGGACACGCGGGTCGCGGAACCCTGGCTGCCCGCTCCAGAGGACGGGCGGCCGGGGGAGGGACAGCGCCTGACACCAGGCGCCCCTCACAACAGTGGAAGGCACCCCCCCCGGAGACGCCCTTCCGCCACCCCCACAGCGGGCAACGCCGGCCCGCAAGGGCGCACGCTGTGGGGCCGCTGCCGGGTCCACACGCCCGCATCGACCGCGCCCGGGACACACGGGTCGCGGAACCCTGGCTGCCCGCTCCAGAGGACGGGCAGCCGGGGGAGGGACAGCGCCTGACACCAGGCGCCTCTCACAACGGTGGAAGGCACCCCCCCGGGGACGCCCCTCCGCCACCCCCACAGCGAGCAACGCCGGCCTGCAAGGGCGCACGCTGTGGGGCCGGTGCTGGGTCCACACGCCCGCATCGACCGCACCCGGGACACACGGGTCGCGGAACCCTGGCTGCCCGCTCCAGAGGACGGGCGGTCGGGGGAGGGACAGCGCCTGACACCAGGCGCCCCTCACAACGGTGGAAGGCACCCCCCCCGGGGACGCCCTTCCGCCACCCCCACAGCGAGCAACGCCGGCCCGCAAGGGCGCACGCTGTGGGGCTGGTGCTGGGTCCACACGCCCGCATCGACCGCACCCGGGACACACGGGTCGCGGAACCCTGGCTGCTCGCTCCAGAGGACAGGCGGCCAGGGGAGAGACAGCGCCTGACACCAGGCGCCCCTCACAACGGTGGAAGACACCCCCCCGGGGACGCCCTTCCGCCACCCCCACAGCGAGCAACGCTGGCCCGCAAGGGCGCACGCTGGGGGGCCGGTGCTGGGTCCACACGCCCGCATCGACCGCGCCCGGGACACGTGGGTCGCGGAACCCTGGCTGCCCGCTCCAGAGGACGGGCGGCCGGGGGAGGGACAGCGCCTGACACCAGGCGCCCCTCACAACGGTGGAAGGCACCCCCCTCGGAGACGCCCTTCCGCCACCCCCACAGCGAGCAACGCCGGCCCACAAGGGCGCACGCTGTGGGGCCGGTGCCGGGTCCACACGCCCGCATCGACCGCGACCGGGACACACGGGTCGCTGAACCCTGGCTGCCCGCTCAAGAGGACGGGCAGCCGGGGGAGGGACAGCGCCTGACACCAGGCGCCCCTCACAACGGTGGAAAGCACCCCCCCGGGGACGCCCTTCCACCACCCCCACAGCGAGCAACGCCGGCCCGCAAGGGCGCACGCTGTGGGGCCGGTGCTGGGTCCACACGCCCGCATCGACCGCACCCGGGACACACGGGTCGCGGAACCCCGGCTGCCCGCTCCAGAGGACGGGCGGTCGGGGGAGGGACAGCGCCTGACACCAGGCGCCCCTCACAACGGTGGAAGGCACCCCCCCCGGGGACGCCCTTCCGCCAACCCCACAGCGAGCAACACCGGCCCGCAGGGGCGCACGGTGTGGGGCCGGTGCTGGGTCCACACGCCCGCATCGACCGCACCCGGGACACACGGGTCGCGGAACCCTGGCTGCTCGCTCCAGAGGACAGGCGGCCAGGGGACAGACAGCGCCTGACACCAGGCGCCCCTCACAACGGTGGAAGGCACCCCCCCTTGGGACGCCCTTCCGCCACCCCCACAGCGAGCAACGTCGGCCCGCAAGGGCGCACGCTGGGGGGCCGGTGCTGGGTTCACACGCCCGCATCGACCGCACCCGGGACACACGGGTCGCGGAACCCTGGCCGCCCGCTCCAGAGGACGGGCGGCCGGGAGAGGGACAGCGCCTGACACCAGGCGCCCCTCACAACGGCGGAAGGCACCCCCCCCGGGGACGCCCTTCCGCCTCCCCCACAGCGAGCAACGCCGGCCCGCAAGGGCGCACGCTGTGGGGCCGGTGCTGGGTCCACATGCCCCAATCGACCGCACCCGGGACACACGGGTCGCGGAACCCTGGCTGCCCGCTCCAGAGGACGGGCGGCCGGGGGAGGGACAGCGCCTGACACAAGGCGCCCCTCACAACGGTGGAAGACACCCCCCCGGGGACGCCCTTCCGCCACCCCCACAGCGAGCAACGCCGGCCCGCAAGGGCGCACGCTGTGGGGCCGGTGCTGGGTCCACACGCCCGCATCGATCGCACCCGGGACACACGGGTCGCGGAACCCTGGCTGCCCGCTCCAGAGGACGGGCGGTTGGGGGAGGGACAGCGCCTGACACCAGGCGCCCCTCACAACGGCGGAAGGCACCTCTTCTCGGGGACGCCCTCCCGCCACCCCCACAGCGAGCAACGCCGGCCCGCAAGGGCGCACGCTGTGGGGCCGGTGCTGGGTCCACACGCCCGCATCGACCGCACCCGGGACACACGGGTCGCGGAACCCTGGCTGCCCGCTCCAGAGGACGGGCGGCCGGGAAAGGGACAGCGCCTGACACCAGGCGCCCCTCACAACGGTGGAAGGCACCCCCCCCCGGGGACGCCCTTCCGCCACACCCACAGCGAGCAACGCCGGCCCGCAAGGGCGCACGCTTTGGAGCTGGTGCTGAGTCCCCACGCCCGCACCGACCGCACCCGGGACACGCGGGACGCGGAACCCTGGCTGCCCGCTCCAGAGGACGGGCAGCCAGGGGAGGGACAGCGCCTGACACCATGCGCCCCTCACAACAGTGGAAAGCACCCCCCCCCGGGGACGCCCCCCCGCCACCCTCGCAGCGAGCAACGCCGGCTCGCAAGGGCGCACGCTGCGGGGCCGGTGCTGGATCCCCACACCCGCACCGACGTCACCCGGGACACACGGGATGCGGAACCCCGGCCGCCCGCTCCAGAGGACGGGCGGCGGGGGGAGGGACAGCGCCTGACACCAGGCGCCCCTCGCAACGGTGGAAAGCACCCCCCCCGAGGACGCCCTTCCGCCACCCCCACAACGAGCAACGCCGGCCCGCAAGGGCGCACGCTGTGGGGCCGGTGCTGGGTCCCCACGCCCGCACCGACCGCACCCGGGACACACGGGACGCGGAACCCTGGCTGCCCGCTCCAGAGGACGGGCGGCCAGGGGAGGGACAGCGCCTGACACCGGGCGCCCCTCACAACGGTGGAAAGCACCCCCCCCGGGGACGCCCTTCCGCCACCCCCACGGCGAGCAACGCCGGCCCGCAAGGGCGCACGCGCTGTGGGACCGGTGCTGGGTCCCCACGCCCGCACCGACCGGCGTTCTTCCTCCACCCCCACAGCGGGCAACGCCGGCCCGCAAGGGCGCACGCTGTGGGGCCAGTGCTGGGTCCCCACGCACGCATCGACCGCACCCGGGACACACGGGTCGCGGAACCCCGTCTGCCCGCTCCAGAGGACGGGCGGCCGGGGGAGGGACAGCACCTGACACCAGGCGCCCCTCACAACGGTGGAAGGCACCCCCCGGGGACGCCCTTCCGCCAGCCCCACGGCGAGCGACGCCAGCCCGCAAGGGCGCACGCCGTGGGGCCGGTGCTGGGTCCCCACGCCCGCACCGACCGCACCCGGGACACACGGGACGCGGAACCCTGGCCGCCCGCTCCAGAGGACGGGCGGCTGGGGGAGGGACAGCGCCTGACACCAGGCGCCCCTCACAATGATGGAAGGCACCCCCCCCGGGGACGCCCTTCCGTTACCCCCAAGGAGAGCAACGCCGGCCCGCAAGGGCGCGCGCTGCGGGGCCAGTGCTGGGTCCCCACGCCCGCACCGACCGCACCCGGGACACACGGGACGTGGAACCCTGACTGCCCGCTCCAGAGGACGGACGGCCGGGAAAGGGACAGCGCCTGATGCCGGGCGCCCCTCACAACGGTGGAAGACACCCCCCCCGGGGACGCCCTTCCGCCACCCCCACAGCGAGCAACGCCAGCCCGCAAGGGCGCACGCTGTGGGGCCGGTGCTGGGTCCACACGCCCGCATCGACCGCACCTGGGACACACGGGTCGCAGAACCCTGGCTGCCCGCTCCAGAGGACGGGCAGCCGGGGGAGGGACAGCGCCTGACACCAGGCGCCCCTCACAACGATGGAGGGCACCCCCCCGGGGACGCCCTTCCGCCACCCCCACAGCGAGCAACGCCAGCCCGCAAGGGCGCACGCTGTGGGGCCGGTGCTGGATCCACACGCGTGCATTGACCGCACGCGGGACACACGGGTCGCGGAACCCTGGTTGCCCGCTCCAGAGGACGGGCGGTCGGGGGAGGGACAGCGCCTGACACCAGGCGCCCCTCACAACGGTGGAAGGCACCCCCCCCGGGGACGCCCTTCCGCCACCCCCACAGCGAGCAACGCCAGCCCGCAAGGGCGCACGCTGTGGGGCCGGTGCTGGGTCCACACGCCCGCATCGACCGCACCCGGGACACACGGGTCGCGGAACCCTGGCTGCCCGCTCCGGAGGACGGGCGACCGGGAGAGGGACAGCGCCTAACACCAGATGCCCCTCGCAACGCTGGAAAGCGCCCCCCCGGGGTTGCCCATCCACCAACCCCACACCGAGCAACACACCAGCGCACCAACGCACCAGCCACGGGACATCCGCACCCTCCCCCCCTGCTTCTAGACACAGCGAGACAGCAATGGCGGAACCCGCGGCACCACGCCAGACACGCCCCCGATCTCCGACGCTGGACGAAGCACACGAGGTCATCTGGGCACTGGGACTCAGAGACGGCGAAGGAGACCCTCCACAAGGGGACGCGGGCACGGACTCCGACCTGGAGGCATTGCCGGAGCCCCCCCCGGGAGGCGCGCCCGCGGAACCTGCGCCGCCGGCGGGCAGCGTACCCGCGATCTGCCCCGCGAGGAAACAGGGCCACTGCACTGGCGAAGGCTGGTGCCCCAAACAGCACCCCCAGCCCGGCCCCGATGACGGAGCGTTGCCCGAGGTGAAACCCGCGGCCGCACGCGCCGCCCTACGCTACAGGGTGGTGCAGGGCTGGATCCTGGATGAGACCGCGCGCGGCAGCGTGAACATCCAGGAGGCCGTAGACCGAGTCACCCACGCGGGACAGGCGGCAGTGGCCTTGCACACCCGGGGCCGCCACGGCGGACCCGCAGAGGGGATCATTGTGGAACCCTCGGAAATGGTGCTGGTCCTGGCGGCGGACATGGTCCGAGGGGTGCTCCACGCGTCCCGCGTGCGGCGGGCGTGCCCACAGTGGACCATCCAGGTGTACACCCCCCCGCGGGCGTGGCCCTTTTCCACGTGGGCGGTGCTCGCTGTCAGGTGGCACCTGGCACCAGAGGACGCCCCCACAGGGACCGCGGAGGACATCGCCCGGGACCTCCACACCTGGCCGGCCGACCAGTATTGCCCCTGGCGCAGGCCCCGGGGCGGCCTCCCGGTAGCACCAGCGGCAGAGGGGCTCAGCCTCGCGGCAACCCTCCAACGGCACCCCGACAAGCAGGCACGCCACTTCCTGCAGACGGGCACCGTCCCGGCCACCCCGCCAGACTCCGAGTGGCGATGGGACGCAGGGGTGGCGCAACCGCTGCCGGGCCCCTGGACCCTCCCGTTGTGGTACTTGCCCATGGGCACCTTGGCCCACGCCACCCAGGCCGTCAAGGGGGCTTTCCCGCAGCTGCTCCTCCCTGGCGTGGCCCTGCTCCGCAGCCTGCAGGCGGGGGCCGCCTGGGTACGGTGGAAGGAAGGAAAGGGGCGCTCGAGCCCCTATTTCCCCATGGTCCAGGGCCAGGCGCTGATCCACGCCGAGGGCATGGGGACCGTGGAAAGGGGGGCGATCGTGCCCGGCACGGCGTGCGGGTGGATCACGGCGGCCGCCCCACAGCCCATGCGATCGCCGCCGGCGTGCCACCGCCTCCTACAGATGGTCCCCTCTTTGGCCCCCCAGCACGCCTTTACAAGGGACGTGTGGAAGGCCGTACTGAGCCACACCAGGGAGTGGCTAACGAACCCGGGTGCGCGGTACCCGCCGGGGGGGTGCTCGAACAGCTCACGGCCCCCACACCCGGGGTCCTCCACGCCCTACACAGGGCGTCGGCCCTCACGAGGCAGCTCAACGACGAAGTGCTGGACCTGGCGCTGGAGCCGCTGCGGGTGCTCTACCCGCAAGCCCACATCCCACCCGCGGGCACGTCCAACCGCCTAGGCCGCCTGGGGTTGCAGCGCCGCGTCGAGGCCGCGCACCCAGGAGGCGTGGTGGAACAGTGGCTAACGCTCCGCAACCCGTCCACCGCGGAGGGCCACTGGTACCTGCACCAACTCCTCTTCCAACCACAGGCAGCCCCGGAACACCGCCGGCAAAACCTGTACCACACGCACCCGGAGCGCCGAGGCGCGCAAAACTACCCGCAGCCAGTCCCGCCCGGTGGCAAGGGCCTCAGTGCGATGCACAAGACCCGTGGCATACCACACTCCGCGGGCGCACCCGCGTCTGGGGTGCGGGCGATGGCACACCCCCGCCCGGGCCTAAGCGGGGGGAGGCACTGGTACTGCAGACGGCAGGCTACCAGGCCATCATACACGGCCACGCCGGCGGGTACCGGTCGCACGTCCTGGCCGGAGGCCGATGGACGGTCTGGCACAGCACCGCCAGGCAAGGGGCTTTCCCGCCCCTGCCCCACATCGACTGGCGACAGGGGCCCACCCAGGCCTACTATATGTCGGCGGACCCCTGGCCGCTGGCGGTCCTGCTACACACTGTCAGCGCCCCCAACAAGAGGCAGGAACCGGGGTGGGTCAACCCCCCCACACTGGTGTGGAGCCCCGACCAGGAGGAGCATCTACGGGCCGCGTGGCAGGGAGACGCCATCAGGGCCACGGACGTCCCGGACCTCCACGCGGGGCCAATCACGCACGCCCGCCCAGCAGCTACCCTGGCGGTGGCCCAACGGGGACAGCAGAACCCGCAGTGGGTGGTCTGCATGTTCAGCCCGGCGGACGCGCACATCGTCGTCTGCGACCCCGAACGCCTGCCGGGGCCCGAAGCCGTGATCTGCGTGGCAGACTGCACCCGCATGATCATCAAAGCGCTGCGGGAGGGCGAACTGAAGGACAACGCCCGGGCAGCGAGGCCGGGAGTGTGGCCGGCAGCGGCGCACCCCGCCGACCTGGAGCTCCAGCTGGCGGTCCCGACCGCGGTGTACCACTGGCTACAGGCCTTCCACGACCTGCGATGGAGGGGCAAGCCCGACCGCCAAATCGGCTCCACACACTGGCAAACGTGGCTGCAAGCAGACGAGCAGCGCGATGCCATCCGAGGTCTTGGGCCCGCGCCCGCGACGCGAGCCCTCGATGGGGCGGCCCCGGGCCGCACGCTGGCACCACACACGGTGCCGCTGGCCAACCTGCCCTTCGAACCAGCGGCGGAGGGCGCCATTCAGAAGTCGGTGCCGCTCCCCCCGGCGCGAGGGGCCACGGAGCCGACGAAATGCCCCCTGTGTGCGGACAAGTACTACACCAGCGGGGCAATGCTGGAACACCTGGCGTGGCACGCGGTGCACGCTGCGGCCCCGGCGGACGACAAGGAGGCGGCCACCAACATCCTGCAGGGGAGAGCACGGAGGTCCCCATGGCACGCCCCGTACACCTGGCGCCCCCCGCCCAAGGCAGCCGACCATGCAGATGGAGATGAGGAGGCACCCGGAGCAGCCCCGGGGGCCGGCGGTGCGGCCCCACCAGGGTCCATGTCCATCCCCGCGGGGCTGGCCCCCCTGGCCCCCCTGGCTCCCCCATTCGCCCGGGCCTCCCTGTGGGCCCCGCTGGGAACAGGCTCAGCGGATGCGGCGCACCCAGATGCCCTGGCTGCACCGGCGAACCCGGCGGCGATGCCGATGCGGGATAGCTGACTCCAGGGGGACATGACGGGCGACGCCCTGTGGCTCCTCTCGTGGAACCTGCGCAACGGCCTCGTGCCGCCAGACCGGTCCCTCCGGTACACACTCCGGCGGCGCCGGGGGCCGGCGGCCTGCACCGACAAGGAACACCTCATCACCGGCATGCTGCCCCAGGAGGGGGGCTTTGCCATCATGCTCCAGGAAACGGGGATCGCTACCAGGGCGCAGGAGATGCACGTGGCCGCGGCGCTCCGGGACAAGGGGTACACCGCCTTCTTCAGCAGCCGGCTGGAGGAGAAGGGAGCCACCTCCACCTCGAGAGGGGGGGGCCTCCTCACCGCGGTCAGCAGCAAGTACGTGGCGGAGCACGAGGTGCTCAGCTTCACGGAAATTGTCCCCGGGAAGGCCGCGGCCCTGGAGATCCGCACGGACGGGGGAGGCCTCACCCTCATCAACGTCCACGGGCCGCAAGCAGGCTGCTCCCCGTCGGCGGGACGGGCGGCGTTCTGGGCCGACATACAAATGTATGCCACGGCACGCAGCCTCGGCGGGAGGCACCCGGTGGTCATCGCCGGCGACACCAACATCTACATGGATGTCCCCGCCACCCCGGTCACGGAGCATTTCGGAGCGGGCTGGCAGGCCTGCGGTTTCCGAAGGGCCGCGGCAGGCGGCGAGGAGGACATGATCCCCACGCTCCACCCGTCCCGGCACAGGGTGGACACCTTCCTGGTCAACGAGCCCCTCCTGCCGTGGTCCCTGCGGGAAAGCGTCTGGGCTCGCGGCATGGCACACTCCCAGGTGGTCGGCTCGGACCACCTCCCGGTCTGCCTGGCCCTGCCGGGTCTCCCCAGCGCAGCGGGGCGCGCGGCGATGCCCACCCCCTACAGCCACACGGAGGGCCGCCTCCTCCCGTACGACGCCGAGGCCGCGCCCGTCCAACACTGCCTGTGGGCGGCGGTCACCGCCGCGCAGGATGAACCCTCCCTGGCGCCCTGGCTGGGTCCCGCAGAGCAGCACGACTACGGGTCCATGCCCGCGGCCGCGGTGGACAAGGTGTTCGAACACCTCCACGCGACGCATGACGCCCTGGCGCGCGTGGTGGGACGCCGGCAGCCGTCTCCGGCGGGAACGGACCCGGCGGAGGGGGACCTCCCGGAGAGCGGAAAGCAGCTCCAGGCAGCGGTTTTCCGCTATGACACCCTGGCAGCGCGCGCGCCGGCAGCGTACCAGGCGGACGCGGCCAGGCATGGCATCCGGTCCGAGGCGGCGCTCCGGCTCACGGGGGAGCTGCAGGGTGTGTCGCCCGGGTTCCGCCCGACCACGCAGGGCCAGCTACAGGAGGAGCTGGAGAGGCAAGCAGCCGCCCTCGAGGAGGACATTCGCCAGCTCCGCGCCCTCCTGGCGACAGACCGCAAGCGCGCCATCAAGGACTTCTGGCGCCGCCACGCCCCCGACATCGCCCAGCGATGGAAAGCCGTGCGGGGAGCCATGGAGGTAGAGGCCCCAGGCCCGTCAGGCCTCTGGAACGTGCGGGTTCCCAACACCCAAACGCTCCTCACAGAGGCCCACGACGTGATGTTCGCAGTTCGCGCCTTCTGGCGAGAACTGTATGACAAACGCCCGGTGGACCTCCCGGGCTTCCAGGCAGTCCTCGGCCGCCACGTCCCCCGGGTCCCTGAGGGGGCCTGGACACAGGTCCAGCAGTACTCTATGCAGGACCTGAAGTCCGCCCTGGACAAGGCCGATGGCAAGGCCCCAGGTCCTAACCACGTGGAGGCCCGTTTCATCAAGGCCCTCCCAGCACCCGTACAGTGGCTCCGGGTCCATTCCTACCGGGCCATCCTCCGCGGCGCCCCGCCGCCGATGCACTGGAGGGACGCGCACATCTGGCTCAGCCCCAAGGTACCGGGCTCTGCCGGACTGGACGACTACAGGCCCAAAGCCCTGGGCCAGCTGGACATGAAGCTGCTCACGGGCCCCCTCACCCAGCGCATCACGGAAGTGCTCACACGGCACGGAGTGGTCAGCGACTGGCAGCAGGGGGCCCTCCCTGGCTCCAACACAGGCCCCCTGCTGTTCATGGCGCAGCGGCAGCTCCAGCGGGGAAGGCCCAACTACGTCTTCTCCTTTGACGCCCGCAAGGCCTTCAACACCGCCCCACACGGCGCCCTCCACCTCATCCTGCGCCACCCCTCCGTGCCGCCGGACGTCATCGACCTCCTGCTCTTCCTCCACACGTGCGCCAGGCTGCGCATCGTCACAGCACACGGGCTAACGCAGCCCGTCTACATGCTACGCGGCGTCCGGCAGGGCAACCCCGAGAGCCCCCTGCTGTACGCGCTCCTCCTTGAGCCCCTGCTCAGGGCACAGGGGCACGGCCTGCGCGCGCCGGGAGGGGCCGAGCACGGCCTCATCCAGGCCTATATCGACGACCTGCTGGTGGTGGCCCACACGCTGCAGCACTTCGTCGAGGGCCTGGAGGCGGTGGCCGCGTACCTGGGGATGATGGGCATGGAGCTCAACCCCCGCAAGTGCGCCATGGCCACCACGAAGGGGGTCCCGGGCCTGCAGCTGCGCCTCTGCCCCCACCTGGAAAACCCGTGGTACTGGGTACCAGCGGCGGACTCCGTCCCCTACCTGGGACTCCAGCTGCACCCGGACGGGGAGTTCTCCCTGCAGCGCAAGCACCGGCTACGCCTGGCAGCGGTGCACCACTGGTGCCTTAACACCCTCGCGCCACCGAAAGTGGTGCAGGACGTCATCCTGGCGATCCTCGGGGGGGTGACGCAGTACGTCGCCCCTTTCATCGCCGACGACTCCGACACTGCACGCCACCTGGACCACATCACCGTCCAGGTCGCGAAGGACAGGGCGCGGTACGCCTTCGACGCCTCGCGGGACAGCGTACAGGATGACCGGACCCTGGGGCTCACACGGGTGCCCACGCGGTGCCAGCAGGCAGCGGTGGCCCTCGTGGGTACACTCGTCCACCACCGCGCAACCTCCGTGCGCGGCGAGGTCACCAAGATGTTCTGGGAGATAGCCGGCGCGCACGGAATATGTCCCGAGGTGCACTACCCCGTCCCGTAGTTCGCAACTCTGGCGGGAGGCGACTGGGTCCACCGCATACCCCGGGCCCTGGCCGCCCTGGGAGTGGGGATGTACAACCCCATCGCGTGCCCCAGGGCGGTCTATGTCCAACTACAGTCCCCGCCGGGCAACATCGTCACGCTGCGCACCGCCAAGCTGCGACACCGCGACACGTGCCGCCTGACGGTGCCACACGCATCGCCGTGGCATGGGCACCACGGGCCACGCCACCCCTTCCCCGACAACGACGATCCGTGGCCGACGGCGGTGCGGGAGTGCCTCAACCAATGCGCCGATGAACACCTCCACTATTGCCGCCGTGAGCAGGAGCGCACCAACCACTCTGGGTGGCGCGACGCCCTAACCCACCTATTCCACACCACCGGCACACGGGACCCCCGCCTGAGACTCGTCCACCCCACAAGGGCTAAGCAGGACGCCCACACCGGCCCACGGGTGACCCCGGACGGCCTGCACCTCCACGTCGGGGGATACCGCCGCCGGGACTGCCTATCCCCCCCCACGCGGGGGGCGGCGTACCATCCGCCAGCAGCCCTCATGTACATCCTCCGCGACGTACTCGCGGAAAGCGAGCACCAAGAGCCTAACGCGGACGTGGCGTGGCCAGAGCCCTTGCGCCCCCAGCCCCACGCGCCGACGCCGTTGTGGTTGGTGACCACGGACGACCAATGCACCCAAGCGACGGGGCAAGCGCAGCTCCGGGCCGAGTGGGTAATAGTGCAAGTGGGGGCAGGCCAGCCCGAACCCCGTGGGCTCCCCCGTGGCACCGCCCTACTGGTGGCTACGGGGGTGCCGCACGACCCACACATGCCGGTACACGCGCTGGAGGACCAGCCGGAGGACACGGGACACCTGGTGGTGCACCAGCGTGGGGGCCCGGCGTGGCTCAAGGAACATGGGACGGCACTACGGTCCTGGGCAAGCACGGTCGCCAGAGCGGAGATCCGGCTGCACCACCACCCGGCGATCAGCCCAGGCGACACCAGGGCGCTGAGCGTGGACCAACTGACCCCCAGCCACCCCGACGTCCGGTGGCGCTCCGCCGACCTCAACGCGGGGTGGCTGAGCCCCACCGGATACTACTGGATCCCGGAGGCCTGGGGACACACCTCCTCTGACGCGTCCGGGGGCGGACCCTGCAAACACGCCACCAGCGTCGCTCTCGCTGCCGACCTCACCCGCACGTCGGCGGTGGCCATCTCGGGCACGGTGCCGGACGGGGAGGGGGTGGCCGCCTCCCTCCCCCTACAATACGGTGCCCACAGACCATGGGTCCACAAGGTGGACGCCGAAGTCATCCTCCACCTCCTGCGGCACGCAGATCGCGTACGAACCACGGGGGTCCCCGCGGGCGCGGCGAAGGTGGTCAACAGAGGCCCCTGAGGTGGCTCCAGGACGGCCTGTGCGCGCGAGGGCAACACGCCGGGCACCCGTTCTGGTACGTCCGAGCCACCTCGCACCACAGTGACGCCCTACTGCACAAGGCGGACTGGGCGGCGTCCCAGGACACCGTCCTGCAGAACACGCCCCCGGACCCTGGCCACGCCCAACACATTGTCGCCGGCCGTGAGGGCCATCTCGATCTACGGCCCCCCACGATGCGGGTGCCCGGCGAGGTCGCGCAACGGGCGCAGACAGACCATGCGCTGACGCACCGGGGACACACACCTTTGGGCGCGGCCCACGCCACGGCCTACGTCCACGCCCGGGACCTCACGGCAGCGGCCACCAACCGCCGGGCGCTGCGGGCCCGAGACGGCCACACGCCGGTGCAGCGCAGGCTCCGCGTCCGGAAGGAGCGGCTCTCCGGCGTCGCCATCGTCCCACAACCGTGCCTTTTCTGCGGCGGCACGGAGGAGACCCCGGTGCACATGCACGTTGGATGCACCCACTCACGGCTCCTCTGGCCCCACTACCGCCAGGCGGTACACGAGGCGGCCCGCCACCTCCCACCTGGGGACAAGGCCCTGTGGGTGGCGTCGTGGCGCTCCGCAGGCGCCACGTGGACGGAGGTGTTCTGCTCCGGACTGGTGCCCGAGGACGCGGAGGCGCAGCTCCGCGCCATAACCCGATACGACCCGCCGGGAGGGACCTCGGTGGACGATTTCCTCCACCACATGCTCCGGCTGGGGGACTTCGCGTGGGACCTTTGCAACCACCGGCTGGAGCGACTCCTCCGCGAGCCCCAGAGCGCGGCGGCCCGGGCACACCGATGGCTCACTGCGGCGGAGGGCGACCACCCTCCCCCTCCCCCGCGAACTGACAAGGACTTCGTAGCCTCCCTCCGTGTTGTGAATGGCACTCTGGAGTGCCCGCCCCAAGAGAGCCCCAATCCGTACCGGGACCTGCCGGGGGGGTTCCCGAGGCACCTACAAGACGCCCTCTTCCCACCGTGGATCATCGGGCGCGGCTCCATGACCGCATGGGAAGCGCGCATTGTGGGGGAGGAGTGGGCGCGGGAGTGGAGCCGGTGGTGCGCCGCCACGCGCGCCCCGGAGACCCCTGCGCAACGATACGCCGCCATCCCGCTCCGGTGGTGGGGGCCGGACACCCGGCCGAGACCCACCATGATCCGCGGGGCGGGGCCTGACCACCCGTGGGACGCGGCGACGGGGGAATGACTGCAGGCGGCCCCGGGGCCGCAAACGGGATGGACTGGGGACGTGTCCTCACTCGTCAGGACACCCGTCCCGCCCCGCATCGTCCTTCACGCCGCCAACGTGCTCCGGGCTACGGAGATACGCACGTGGGGACACGCTGCGGCCACCGTCCGGTGGCACCCCCCAGAGGACGGGGCCACCCAACTCACCGTGGCGCACTTCAAAGCTGGGGGGCCGGTATACAACGACGCCCTGTCCCGGCTTGGCGACACCCAGGGGACCTTGCTCCTCATGCTCCCAACCGGCATTGCAGCCGCGCTGCGCCAGGAGCTAGACGGCTGCGAAGGGCTGCGAGTGGGGTGGGAGGCAGTCGCGGACGGCACCCTGCTGGCCCTCCTCCACAGAGACACCGCGAACGGGTGCCAATGGGATGCGCTGACGCCCCACCTCACCGGGCGCCACGTGTACATGGCGAGCCCCCCCCAGGGGCACCCCCGCCCGGCGTGGGACGACCTCAGCGCCGCCTTCCACGACCACGGGATCCTCCCTGACGACACGTGGCAGGAGGTCCAGCGGAAGACGCTTGGCAAGGACTACCGGCACCGCGTCCGCGCCCGCCTGCTGGAGATCCGGGACCCCTTCCGACAGAGGTGGGACGACCTCTGGCTCCGCCATCTCGACCCTTGGTCGCCGCCCTCCCACCTCCCACACACCTGCCGACTCTGCGGAGAATGTGACACGGTGTCCTCCGCAGCATCGACAGGCGCCAACAGGTGCGCGCGGTGCGCCCAGGTAGCCGCGTGCCCCTGGCCCGAACCTCCCGCAGGCCCGCGCAGGCGCACAGAGGAGGAGGCCTTGCGCCAACGCATCGAGGGGGCACACACCCCCTCGCACGAACAGGCGGGCCCCGCGGGCGCTGCCCTTCTGTGGATCCACGTGCACCTGCGGGACCCCAATTCCGTTGCGCACCTGTCGCACGTGTTCGCCCCCTAACCCCCACCCGCCGCCGCCCTTTGCAGAGCCCGCAGCACCATGCCACGCCGACGGGGGGATGGGCCGGGGCACACCAGGGCCCGCCGCAGAGCCCAGGATGCGGCCGTCCGGGGCCTGGTGGCGGACGCGGTGGCGGAGGCACACGAAGCGCACGCTGCCGCACGGTGTGACCTGGAGGGCAGTGCGAGGGCTTTCCTCAACGAGACCGCCCTCCCGGCCGTCCGCACCCTGAACGGAGCGGGGGCCCCTACGCTGCTCCCGGCAATGCACCGGATCGTGAACGCAGTCCGGCCGGGGCTCATCAGCCCGGAGGCAGCCCTCTACGGGCACTGGATGGAGTGGCGCGAGTCCAATTGGTCGGGCCGGACCCTGTCCATGGGGGACACCCTGCGGCTGACGGGAGCAGGGTCTGCCATGTCCCTCCGCAGTAGCGCCCCAGCCCTGCTGCACGCCCTCAGGACGCGCTACCCCGGGGACGCGGCCCCGTACCTGAACCAGGCGTGGGCCACGTACCCGGGAGGAGTGTCCGAGCTGGATGCGCCGCTCCACCTTCTACACCCACCGCACCAGGACCTGGAGGTGGGCGAGGTCACGGTGTTCGTGGAAGGCGCGGACGAGGCGTCCGCCCAGCCCCGGCCGACCAACCCGGTGTACGACGGCATCAGGCCTACCCTCCCGTACGCCGTCGTCTACGAGGCGTTCCCCAGGGAGCCCACTTGGTGCCCCGCCCTCCCGCCGGCGATGCACGCGCCCCGCGGCTGGGCTAACCCAGACCTGTTCCCCCCCCTCTCCAGGACCAGGGGTGCCCACCACAGGGGGCAGGTCCTCTGGCAGGAGTGCCCTGGCACCCCCCTGCTCCTCCTCGTCGTCGCGACCCGCGGGGACCCGGGGCGGATCCTGGGGATCACCCCCACCCACCTCTATGGGGCAACACCCGTACCCCGCCCCCCCCTCCCGGCGGCTGCGGCGCGGGACGGAGTACACACCTTCCTGCGAACACAGGAGGTCACCGCCGTTACGGGGGTCCACCTGGTGCGGCTGCCCCCGACACCGCTCGACGACCCCCGGGGGCCCAGGGCCCTGGGCCCCGCCCCAGACTGGGAGCTGTGGCGCGACGCGTGGGCCGCGTGGCTCCCCCGCCTCCCCTCCCAATGCCGGTGGATGGCCGCAGGCCCCTGGTCGTGCGGGGCTGACGCCACAGCCGGCCCCCCACCCCCTCCCCCCCTCCCCCCCGCAGAGCACCACACGGCACTGCCCACGGCAGGGCACTGATGCACCAGGAGGTAGTGGGAAGGGCGCGCCTGCCACCACACATGCCTACCAGGGTAACAGTGATGGCAGACTCCGATGGGTCCCCCCAGCGGGACGACCGCCACCACCGCCGGTCCCGCTCCCGCTCCCCCGTCTCCTCCCCGGAGTGGACGGGGGAGACCCTCGGGGAGCGCGAGGAGCGGAGGCTGGCGGAGGCGGCGGTGCTGGTCGGGCCGCCGCCGCCAGCCCGGGAGCCTGGGCCAGCCGAGACCACCGCCCCCGCCGTCCAAGCAGCCAGCCCCGCCGCCCCGCCCCGCCCAGACGCGCAGGAAGCGGAGACCGCAGCGGGCCACGCCGCGGCCCCGACCGCGGCCCCCGGCACGCCGCCGACAAGAGGGGCAGCCCCGGCGCAGAAACCGGGCGCATCGCCGAGGGCTGCCGCAGCCGCAGAGGAGAGCAAGAAGGGCGCGCGAGGGGTTGCGACCGCACGGGCCACGGGCGCCTCGTCGGCGGCCGCCGCGGCAGCGAAGGAGAGCGGGGAGGGCGCGCGAGGGGCCGCGGCAGCGACCCCGGCGGGCCGCGACACCACCTCGGCCGGCCACGCCGCGACCTCCAGCACGCCGCGAACGCGGGGGACGGACCCCGCACGGGCCGCGGGCGCCTCGCCGGCGGCCGCCGCGGCAGCAGAGGAGAATGAGGAGGGCGTGCGAGGGGTTGCGACCGCGGCCAAGGGCGCCTCGTCGGCGGCCGCCACGGCAGCGAAGGAGAATGAGGAGGGCGCGCGAGGGGCTGCGGCCGCAACCCCGACGGGCCGCGACACCGCCTCGACCGGCCACGCCGCGGCCCCCAGCACGCTGCGCAAGCGGGAGAAGAACCCCGCACGGGCCGCGGACGCCTCGCCGGCGGCCGCCGCAGCAGCAGCAGTGGGCAGGGAGAGCGCGAAGTACCGCGCCCACGCCAACCCCACCCACACCCACACCAGCCCCCCCAAGCCGTTCCCCCCCAAGCCCTTCCCCCCGGGGCGGGAGCGGCACGTCCGCCCCCCGACGCGCGAGCGCTCGCCGCCGGGCGTCACGCTGCCGCAGCTGCAAAGGCAGCGGGACGCCCGGCGAGTGGTCCAGGAAGGGCGCAGCAGCGGGGGGGAGCAGAGCGCAGGCAGCAGACGGCGCGACTCGGGGCAGGGGGCCGGAAAGGGGCCAGGGCGCGGGAAGGGCGCGCAGGGGCGCGGGCAGGGAGCCCAGGAGCAGGGGGCAGGGCGAGGGGAGGTGGGAGAGCGAGCGGGCCAGGGCGTGGAGGACGGGAGGCGGGACCCGCAACACGGGCAGGGGGCTGGAAAGGGGCCCAAGGGCAAGGGCAAGGGCGCCGCGGGCCCCAAGGGACAGGTGGGACGGGGCATGGGAGCCCAGGGGGGAGGACGGGGCGAAGGGAGGGGGGCAGAGGGCGGGGCGCCCCCGCAGCCGGACGTGCAGCCGGTGAGGTGCATCCCCCCCTGGCATCCAACAGATGCCGGCACACCACACCCACCACCACCACCACCACCACCACCACCACCTCTACAACATCGACCCTGACGCCGGCGAGCTCGTCCCCCCCCAACCCCCACGACACCAGCACCATGAAGCCCCCCCCGCGCCGAGGGTGGAGCCGGCGCGGATGGCCTCGGCGGAGGGGGGACGGGGCGCGGCATCGGCGCCGCAGGCGCAGGGGAGGCGAGGAAGGCCGGCACGGGGGGCGGAGGAGGGCCGGCCATGGGACCGGGACTGGGGCGCGGTCCCGGACCCTCTGGGGGAGGAGACCCTCCCCCTGGTGGGGGAGGTGTACGGGTGGTTGTGCTGGGCCAACAAGGGGATCTCCAGGAGGTCGAGGAACCGGCCCTTCGATGCCCTGCTCCTCCGGAGGGACGGAGGAAACCGAGAGGTACCCCCAGTGGGGGTGGGCAGCTCCAGAGGACCATGAGAGGGTCCTCAGGTCAGTGATCCGGGCGGCGTGGCCCGACAGGGAGCCGACGTGGCCGGCCTTCCTGGAGGGGGGAGCGGTGCTCCGCATCACGGATCCGGACGCCAACAACTGGCTCCCCCGGGCTTTGCGCAGCGCCCTCGCCCACTGGCGCTACTGCCGGCACAACCCGCCGCCGCCGCAGCTCCAGCCCCCACTCAAGCGACGGCGCAGGTGAAGGCCCAGACGGCGGGTACGGGAGAGTTGGGGGGGTGGGCTGGGCCCCCCGGCCCACGCCCCCCCCACAGTACGGCACAACGCAAGAGGGCGCGCCACCTCCCGCGGGAGGGAGTGCGGAGACAACGAGCGCGAGGGGGGAACCTGCTGCCCCGCAGCCCGCTAACCACTGACCGCTAACCCTCACGGCCATCCCCGGCCGGCCGGCGCCGCGCGACAACGGCCGGGGGATGGGGGGCCCCAGCGAGGGCCTGCGCGAGAATCCGGCTCTCGGTAGAGGGGTGCGGGGGAGGGGCGCGACCCCCCCGCCGATGGCTGTCCCCCAGGGCCAGGACTGCCATGCCGCCCCCCCCCCCCGGCCGACAGGAGGCATCGCCAGGGGACCGAAGGGCCCCCCCCAATTCCCCCCCCCCCCTCCCACACAGGTCCGAGAGCGGGCGGGGGCGCGGCCCCCCGACCCCCCCCCCCGCACCCACCTCAGCTGGGGAGCCACAGGCGCGGCCCTCCGCCCCCTCAGGGCCGGGGGGGCGCCCCCCCCCTCAGGAGGAACGGCGACGCGGTAAGGGCAACGGCGGCTGGACCTGCTCCCGCGAACCCACACCGGCGTGCAGGAGCAACGCGCACAACGGAACAGGAAGGAGGCCGCGCCCCACATGACCCTCCCGTAACCACAGCCCACTCCGAGGTGACAGAGGGGGGGTTCAGGTCAGCTGGGGCCCCCGGGGGAGCGGTCCACGGGTCGCTCCTCACCCCCCCCCACCCCGGGGCGGCACTTCAGCCCCGACCGCACGCGCGCGCCGGAAGGGAGCGCGCCGGCGACACGGAGAGGGCCAGAAAGGAGTACTGCAGGCCGCCGCCCGGAATGAGAGCAGGGAGGCCGCGGCGCGACAGCCCCCCCCCCCAGCCCCCCCACCAGCCCGCCAGCCGCGGGGGCCCCGGCCCCCACCCCCCGAGGCAGGGGGGATGGGCCCCCCCCGCCAGAGAGGGGAGCCGGAGTGTGACCCGCCCCCCCGCCCCAGCCGCCGGCTCACATGGGGGCCGCGAAGAACAAGCGGGCCCACGCCTGCGCACCGGGACGCCGCACAGATCGTACCCAGAGAAGCTGGGTGAGCACGAACCGGAGTGGTATGGGGGGCCACGACCTCCATGGACAGCAGAACGCCAGTGACGCCCGCTTTGTTGCCTGCCCAGGGAAGGCAGAGGGACGGAAAGAGGCAGAGCGACCCCCCGCCCTACAGGCCCCGCCCCGGCCGCACAGCCAGAGGAAACGGCGCACCCCCCCCCCCCCCCCCAGCCCGCCCCCCAGCATAAGAACGCCATGGACCCGCCCCGCGGCGCGCAGCCCCCACAGGGACAGAGCAGGGCCCCCACACCCGCACGCCCGCGCCCACAACGCGGACCCCGACAGCCCACCCAGTGGACGGGCAGTCGGGGGAGGAGGAGCGCAAGACCCCAGACGCCCCACGCAACGGTCGAAGGCACCCCCCCGGGGACGCCCTGCCGCCGCCCCCACAACCCCAAGCCAAGTAGGGGGGAACCGGGACCGGACTGCCCCCCCCGAAGCACGCCAGACGGAGCAAGGGACCGGGGCAGGACACGCGGAGGGGCACGGACCGCGTGGAACGGCCCTACCAGCGCCCAGTGCCGGGACCACGCGAGATGCGCGCGCCACACCACCCAGCGGGGGAGGGAGCGGACACCGCGAGAGCGCGAGCGCACACACACGACAGGGACACGCGGGGACTACCGGGAGGGCAACCGGACCGAGCGCGCGGAACGCACAGACCGCATGGAATGGCGTACCAGCGAGCGAGGGTAAGGGACACCCGGACGAGACGGCCCGCCACACGCAGCGCGGAACACGCGGGGCGGGGAGAGGGAAACGAAAGACACACGACGCCAGGTGCCGGCCCGAACCCCCCCGAACTCGCCGCGAGCGCCGCGCACACACAGACGGGGCACTGCGCCCGCCAAGGCAGTAGTGGCGCACAGCGCCACGCCCCAACACCTAGGCTAGGCGGCCTCCGCGCCAGCCCAAGGGGGTCCCACTGGCGACAAGCCAGTAGCACGGTCCCGGCGGCGCCGGCGCCCCGGGCGACCACACATTAGGGGGCCGACGCAGTGGGTAAGCGCCCGCAGCCACGGCTGCGAATTGATGCACTGACCGGCGAGTGGCGAAACGGGGACGTCGGGGAAGGACGGGGCTCCGAGCTCTGTGAACCCGGGGGACTCCGCCACCAGGCAGGAGGTGCGTCTTGGAGGGCCCCCCACTAGGACCCGGTGGGGAGGATATCACCTGGCCCATCCAGGTGGCCCCCCGGGGCCGAAAGGCGTCTAGTACCCGCAAAATCAAACCTCAGACCTCAAACCTGTTCACGTCACTTGCGTCGTGAACACTTAGCTTTGCTCGAACGCTACCGACGGGCGTATATCTTCGTAGAATGGAATTATCGATTTTCTAGCTGCTATGCTCTTTCAGCCGTCACCGCTCACCGCGCTTTTTTGGATGCCTCTTCCTCTGACCCCGTTACTCTCATGATGCAGGCCACCTACGCTCTTCACTACCGCGTGAGCGCTCCCCTTTTGGAACTCCACTCGCGAACCCTCACGCTAGCGGCGTCATGGTGCTCCACTGTGGCGATTGCACTTGCCAAATGCACTGCACTACGAAACGCCACGGCCGCCAACTCCTATGCACAGGGATATCGTGATATTCTCTCAGTGTTCTACGACTTTTGGGCACATACCCATGGCTGAATGGCAGGGATGTCTACCGTTGTTGTGGAGACACAGAGCGCATACACGGAGGTACGGCACCAGTGTCACCTGCGCCTCCACGAGCTGGCCGTTATACCTGGACCAATTGCTATTGTACTTGCCTCCGAATGCCTAGAGTCCATACGGCCCGTACATGCGGGTATTTTCGCAGTCCTTGATGGCTCTGTCCTCCTGCTTGATGTGCTGGAACCGGACGAGGAGCTCCCCTTCTGCGCACCCATGGCTGATATCCATCTTCTCTTCGAGCACTTTGACGACTTGATAATCCTTGATTGCTATGGACAGCTGTGGGGCTTCGCCTTTCCTACTGAGCACGTCCGGGACAAGCATTACACCAGTCTACTGGCAGAATGGCTCTATGGTACGTCATCAGTTATCTGCCTGACTTTTCTGACTGCGAGCGACCTGCCCATGCTTGATGAGGTTGTGTACCGGCCTCACCCGCTTAGTTTCGTCCCGCCATTCGGCCTTTATGGGATCCGTGAACTTGCCGGAAATACTTGGGTCTGCTTGTATGGTCAACACCGTGAACAAGAGGTCCTCCCCTGGTCTGAAGCGTTGGTGATGTACAGCAGCTCCTTAATGGACTATGTCCTGCTCCAGCTTTGCGCCAATCACTTCGATGGCCCTGACACGATGGTCCAATTCTTCGCCCTCATCAGCTCGCACAAGCCGCGATGTGCCCTGTCCTTGCTGCGCCAGCCCTTGTATCCACAGGACCCCAATGGCTGGTGGATTGCTCAACCAACAATCTAGACAACGGCGTGCCCACCGACAGGAACTCCTGGACCTGGCTGCCCTTTGGCTTGCTGCCTCAGGCTGGATGCCTGTCTATTCTTGGCTATTTGGAATGGCTTCGTGTTTCGCCTGGCTGCAACGTACCCGTAGTATCCCATGCCCGGCTACTATCCCATGACGCCCGGAGGCATTCTGGTCCCCTGCTCCTGAGCAGTGATGTCCCGAGTACCCAGAGTTCCCGGAGAACTCGGGAAAGGGTGGGAGCTGATGCCAGGCGCAAGCTTTTTGCTGCCCACGTCTTCGACGGGATCGGTTTGCTGGTGCTGCTATCTGACTGTGTCCGCGGATATGGCTGACGACTTTGGGCTACAGCTGGTGATGCATGGCAATTCTAAATGCTGTCCTTATGCTGCTTGAGATCTTCCTCTATCGCCCTGGCGAGTGCTGTACCTTGGCATCGGCGTGTCAACCGACAGGAACCCCTGGACCTGGCTACCCTTTGGCTTGTTGCCTCAAGCTGGATGCCTGTCTACTCTTGGCTGGTGCACGACCCAGTTGAGTCATTCTCGCCCCCTATCTGGAATGGCTTCACATTTGCCTGGCTGCAACGTACCCGTACCATCCCATGCCCGGCTACTATCCCATGACAACCGGAGGCATTCTGGCCCCTTGCTCCTGAGCAGTGCTGTCCCGAGTACCCAGAGTTCCCGGGGAACTGGGGAAACGGTGGGAGCTAATGCCGAGCGCAAGCTTCTCGCTGGCCACGTTTTGGACGGGATTGGGATGCTGGTGCTGCTATTTGACTGTGCCCGCGGATATGGCTGACAACGTTGGGCTACAACTGGTGATGCATGGCAATTCCAAATGCTGTCCTTATGCTGCTTGAGATCTTCCCCTATCGCCCTGGCGAGTGCTGTACCTTGGGTATGTCGAGAAACATTCTCTGGTGATCGCCGGTGGGTACGACCTATTGCACTTCTTAGAAAACGCTGCTCCCGCTGTGCTGGCTGTGACTGTTTGCTGTACCCCACTGGTCGGCCATGATCCAACTGTTAGTCTTCTTTCGTACGGAGGTGGTGAGATATGATCTTTGGGCACGATTGTGCCCCCAGCGTGTGCCACGCACCCCCCGCCTCGGCGGCCCGATCCATGGTGGTAGCCCCGAGCTGCCGTAGGAGACAGGGCGCTCCCCTACGCGGGTTCCCCTCTGCGTATAATTTTTGCTTGGCCGTTGCCCCTTTTCGGGTTGGACTGTTGGGTTGACAAGCACTACTGCACTGAGCACGACGCCTGTTTAGTCATTTGGGTGGTTGTAACGTTTGTATGCTTCGGCTTTTTTCAGCTTTGCGACTGGACTCCTGGATTGGCTTGGGAGATTCGAATTACTGTACAGGGGTGGTGACAGTTAGTGTAAGTGCCATGCTATGACCTTCCATCCCTTACAATTTGGTGCTGAGTTGCCCGAGTGCGATGTGGTAGTTTGGCTACAGGAGATTTGAAGACAAGCACTACTTGTACCATGGGCGCCTGGCCTTTGCTGCCCCTAGGGGGCGTACCAATCACCTTCACTACTTGGAGGCCGCTGCACTGTACACCCTCCCCGATCAGTGATCCTGTGGTCCCTTCCCATGTCTCAGTTCTCGTTGTTTGTCCAGTTAGTCGTGCGTCGTTCATGTTGATGTCGCCCAGGCCTATGCCATCGAACCTGTCGGTGCCCCACCTACCTCGTCGCCCACTTGCTCCACCTGGCACTCGCCACGCTCACGGTCAAGCAACCCAGTCACCTGGGGTCTCTCCCGGGCACCTCTGGGCCCACATACGCGGGACGCCTTTCCGCGCACGACCCCCAGTTGAATGTGTACTGGAATGTGGTGTATCGCGCTCTTCCTGCTCCCCACTCCCCTCCGATACCCCACACCACACAAAGGCTGCCGCCAACGGTTCACCTGTGGTGACAGTCTATGCATAGCTGTGCACTCAGGGTCTGGGAACGGCTGCCTTTTATTTTTCTGGCCTACCTGGACCTCCTGCACTGCAGTACGGCTGCCGATGGCGAGCTTCCAGTCCCCCCCCACCCCATAACCTCTATATACAGTTTGTATGACGGGCTCCATTGCTTTCTTGCAGCCTTTCCGGCAGATGCCCGCATGGGCGGTGCCCCCACGTGATCTACCACTGCCCCCGGGCGTGGAGTATGGGGCGACCACCTCCCTGATGCCGCCTTTGTAAATCCTCAGTTGAACACTGCAAATGTGCATACCCTGACCATATATGAGTGGGATGAGGGTGTGCTCTTTGTATATTGGGCTAACCCCTAGCCACCGACGTGTGGCCATGGACTTTAGACTTGTGTTGCCCAAAAGAAAAATATGGCGATCGAATGGTAGGACAAATTGTTCGTTTGAACTTCTTCCCGATGGATTTGCAATTGAGGGCGTTCGAATTGAACTCCCAACTCAGTAGTGCCGCAAGTAAGTAAGCCATTCGTACAACAACATCAATGACATGGTTTGGAAGCTTCATGGCCTTGCCAATATGACGCCAGTTTGCCAACAAGAGCGATGTCTCCTCTGGAATAGCATGGCCCTTGAGACTATGTTTGGTCTTGGCACAATTGAGGTGATCTTGAACACGATCCCTAGTGGCCGGCGGAAGGTGCTTGCACTTCCTCCTAATGAATTTGGTGAGGTAGTCACCAACCCGAATAACAAGATGCAATATGCACATAACCACAAATTTGAACCGTTCCTCTATATGCAACAAGGGTTCACTCACACATCCTTTGCCGGTGGTACAATCCAACCCCTTCTTATGAACTTTATATAATTTTTTGTCGCTCTTGGGTGAACACCACCACTCCCGGTCCTCCCACTTTCCCTTGACCTCGCACCACGTCGTGTAAGTATTAATACTCCCAATGCAAAAATAGCTTGAAATTCCTAGCACTTTACGGAGCCATGGGGAGTCACCACCCAACATGACTCGGGCACGAATGAGGATCCATCCAGTATTTATAATACTTTGGATTGCCTCCAAAGTCTTTGAAAAAATTGCACGTAGAGCATCAATGTCGTGCTCACTTGTGAGGGCGACATCGATGGTCCAATCATAAGCTAGGGTGCGCGCCTTCTGACCATGGTTGGCGAACTCAATGGCCAATTGCACCCAGGGGCAAGATCCACAAAGGAATCCATCACCCCGAACGATCAAAACATATGGTCGTTCCCCATCCAAAAGCGGGAATGACATTGTATCAAGTATATCGTCTTGAGTTGAGATATACTTAAAAAACTCATCAAGATCCCGACGGACACCTACCTTCCCATTGTAATCGCTTGGGACTAGGATTTGCTTGCTCCCAAGCTCCCGCCAAGCAATCTTGAAAGCCTCAAACGATAGAAAGGAGTGCTCCCAATTAGCAGGGAGGCGCCCCTTCCCATCATTGCGAAGCTTAGATACCCAACAGATAAGGTTCTTGTACCTAGAAGAGGGGAGGCATATATTGGTAGTTGCACGAGTGCAACCGTGTGCAAACGATGCAATAAACTACTTGCACACATGTTTGCACAAAGCGTAACATTGCCATCATCGCACTTTGTTTATAAATGTGGTGTTATACGATGTCCTAGTGTGCAAGTTAGAGTATGTAGGTATCCCGACCGGAGTGAATGACCTCATTAGACGATGTATGAGAATGATATGGCTTCGAAAGTGTGCAAGTGGTCTCTTGTACACCACAAGGAGCGGTTGCACAATGCATCAATAACGCAGAAAAGCGACATAGCAAGAAACATCACCTTTTTTTTGGCATTTCAAGCTCCAAAACGAGGCGGACAGCCTCCGTAAGTGTGTAAACCTGCCGAATGGCATCCTTTGCGCGTTTCTTGTAACGATTTTGCTTATTGATGCGTGCATTGAGGCGATCCAATAGGGCGGTACCCGGTGCCGTTGAGGTAAATAGTCCCACAAGCTCATCCATCAAGTCCTCGCTGCTGAACCTACCGTAGGTAGTTCTAATAAACTGCGAATTAGCATTTCCCTGCAAAACCATTGCAAATCTGGCAGATGGCTAGTACATTTCTGGTGAGATTTAAGATGCGGCAACGA